>PNEQ01063787.1:26298-37002 GCA_003012365.1 Medauroidea extradentata | reverse complement strand
AGCGGTTTTCAGCAGCTGTTGTTAGGGCCAGCAACGGAGTGAAGAGAAATGGCAGCTGAGGGTAGTCATTGTCTCCCAGCAGTATTCGAGGCATAGTGTGATTTTCAAAATGAGTCATCACTCTGCTATTATTGAAAATCCTGTAGTGAACTGGAACGGAAAAATTGATACACGGAAAAACCATTCGCAGTAGCCACAACATTGACGCATTAATGTCCAAAAATACTTGGAAAAAAATATATCTGATTGTGATATTTCTGACTTATTTTAACTGTGGTAAATATTACTGAACTAAACTTTTGGTATTTTCAGAGTACGGTATCTTACATCTCTAAATACTGGCAAGTGTACCAAGAAACTAATACGTTTAACAGTACGTCAGTCAACTCGTGAATCAACTGTACGGATGTGTCGTCCGCTAACCACAATTACTGTAATAAACATATAGCATCGTAGATTGTGTTTGCAACGTCTGTATATTTTAGACATTTGTTAATAAAACTCTCTCATTAAGTGATGGTAGTGGTAAATTTATATGTACACGACAAATAACAAAGATCTATTACTTATGCAAGATCACAGTGCACGGCAGTCGACAGTCAATGAACATGTTTGTTTATAATATGCTTTATTTATCCTAAAAGTCTACTTAGAGTGAACGAAGAAAGTTGTACATTAAACAGAAATTTTGTTATCATCTTTACCTTTAAAATCCTGCTCACCGTTGCCTAGTTAACGCTACATAGGTCACCGCAAACATTCTGTAGTAAAGAACATTTTGAATAAGGTATTATACTAACATGTGTACACCTGACATGTAATAAAAACACTGTAACCAATATTCACACATTAAAATATTAAGAATAGCTACTCATCGTATACCGACCAAACTATTGATTTAGGATGTATAGTTTATTGAAGAAAAATGCTTCTATTTACGTTAGATGTAGTCGTACATAGAGAAAATGGAAGTTTTCTAACTTCAAAATGATCCATTTTTTGTTAGGTTACATTGGTTATGTTATGTAGAGTTAGGTTATGTTCAGTTATTTTATCATTGCTTAAGGTGACCTAACCAAACATTAACTAACGTAACGAAAAGTAGAAAACTGAATAGCAAAATAACTCACAATTTGAGGTCAATTTTTCAACCTAAATTGTTGATTGACATTACATCGCACATGCACGATTAAATGTGCCAAAATATGTATGATTAAATACTAACGTATCGTAACTTTAAACAACACAAAGCACAAAACATTACATTAATTTCCTAACGATGACAAAACTTTGGGGTCAGTACCATATTGTTTCTTTGCAACTACTTGGAAACCAAATGCAACTTACTTTGTACCCACCTGGAAACTATTGCTCCCACAAAATCCCAAACGCAGATACAACCTTGAGACGTAGCACTGGCAATCCTCTCCTATCTCCGTTGTCGGCAGCGAGAGGTACAATTGTTCCCAGCACGGTCTCCTTCGTGAAACGAAAGCATTTCACAAACTCCACGTCCGTATTCGCATGGATTTTGGCCGTCACGCAAATACCGACGAGGACATACATTTCGCTGTTCAAGATTCTCAACTCGTTCAATTTTAAATCCAAATGATCTTCGTCGAATAACCTCGGCACTTCGTACTCCAACATGCAAACATACAGCTACTGTTTGTTTACAAATGAGACTACCACATCAATATTTCAGAGCTTAAAATACGAAGTGAAAATTTTTATATACGGTGATAATAATAGATGTTCTTTACCTACACACAGCATACATCCAAATTGATCTTCAATTAATTGTTACGATTAATTAAAGTCGGCTTTTTTTATACTGTCGTCAGCCATCTTGTTTAAGGAAGCTCAAAGGCCAGGTTTACGTTGCCTTAATTCTCACTGCTTCCTTTTCTAAAATTTAAGGTCGCCTTCTTCAAGGAGTGATTAAGGGAGGTTCTTGCATTGTAATTAAGGCTTCCTTCTTGATTTAAGGCCGCCTTATTCTAAAAGGGAGGTCTCTGCATACGGCCCTAAGTCATAAATGCTATTTCGTCTAAAAACAGTATTAAATTGTAGATATTAACAACAATTTGGTATCTTACTACACTGTGACACAACAGTACGAAACGACGAATAGACTTTAAACTTGGGCAATTGTTCGTGAACAACATATACATATTCCTAGCATTTTTGTAATATTATCTCATTTTGACTTTGTCACTTTTGGCAGTAAAACAACGAATTATCTTCTCAGTAATCTCAAGTTTGGGGCACCAAATACGTTTTCGCGAAACCTTTACCCACTGAAACTTTGTAATGGCAATAAAGTTAAAGTGAATATTTTGAAAATTAGAGGGAACCGTCACCAATGGTTGTGCACAGGGTAAACATATGTTTTTCATTCGATTAACCTCTTACCTTAGGTGTCTGTAATCACCCCACAACCTCAAATTGGCAGGGCTATAAATAAGGCCCAGGCGAAGTAGTTGTTAGTGGCAGGGACAAAATTAAGACTGCTTTACGCGTGGACAGCTATAGCTACTTATCCTGCTGCAGAATTAGTTCAACTAGCCGCTTGGACATTCTAACACTTGATGACTGAAGTACCAATCTTGTGTACAAAGAGGTTTTTCAATTAAAATAAATATTATCAGTTACGAATAATACTTGTGAGCAAAGCCGCGGGGGACTGCTAGTCATATACAAGTAGCGGCTTCCATAAAGTTCATTTAAACGTAAGTACCCGGGAGTGTTTCTAAATGGAAGGCAATCGAATAAATAAATAATTGCACAAATAACAGCAACATTATGGTACTGTGTGACTGTGCCTGTGATAAATTACAAAAATATAGTCGGTATACATGATCGGGCATTATTAAAATATTCATGTAAAGTAGAGTGATAATTTGCTTATACGTAATTGCAGTATATTATTGGTTTTTTACAAAATTGATGTTTCTTTGTTGGTATTCAGCCCTAGCCATATTTGTCAGAAGGCTTGAATGCGTTTTTTTGTGATGGGAGGGGGGAGGTGTACGTAATATACGGACAAATATATGAAGAGAACTAATATTACGTATATGTGCTCCCGTTCCCTCCCTTAACCGGCACATTGTGTTTAAAATATTCTGCTGTTTATTACAAGCGCCATCCATGGAAAGCATATGACGAAATGCATTTTTTGTATTTACAATAGTAAAATAAAACTGAAAAACCTGAATAGTACGCGTAGATTACTTACTCCACAGAATCGTCGAAAAATGGCTCGAATGAAATACACAGCAGAATTCACCCCATTTACAGCAAATCTAAACGTGTAAAATTTTGTCACTGGTTTTCAAGAAAAGTGGTTTGAGGATTATAACTGTTGATGTGTGTGAATACTACTGTCTGGCCGTTATTTCAGTAGCACGTTAGGTATTGTTATGCTCTAAGGATCGTATTAATGAATGATAATTCGCAGCAAAGTAGACTATAACGAGCCAAATAAACGAAAAGCCACAGTTTTCCATTTCAAAGACGAAACTTTATGTAAAGTAAACTTTACACCACACTTTGCGGGAAAATTGTAAAGAACCCGACTGTGGCGGGTTAAATGTGTTTTGCTAATGTGATATCGAAAATGGAGGTTATAAACTTTGCTAAAGCAATGCAATTTTTGAAGAAATTGTCGTGTTATTTGCTCCTGCTCGTTGACGTTTTATTACGGATATTTAAATACTTCAGATATTTACAGCGACTCCCAATTCGTTAATGAAGTTCCGCTTCAACAAATATGCGGAGAAATTATGAATTTTACTACCGATAATTATCATCGCAAAAATCTGAGAGGCTTGGCAATCTCTGCAATCATACCGCTACTATAGTCATGTTATTATGCTAAAGGTAATAATGATATGCGATATAACATCATTCTTATTTTAGGGTAAGTAAATTTGTGTTTGGCCAATACGTAGGTTATGTTAGCTGAATACTTTGCTACCTTGATACACCGATCCTTATCTAGCTGCCTAAAGGATAAAAAAACCTCAAATAAGTACAATTGCTCATTGGATAAGTCGAACACAGTTAAACTTTTAACTTTTAAATGTTCCGGGGCATTTTTTAGATGTGGCCCACTTCTTGCATACATTTTTCTAGAGCTGTTGAAATTCATACTTATAGAATCTCAAGCTTAATTTTATGCCTCGCCCCTACCACGGTCTGCTGCTTCATGTAGAATCACATTAATATATTTTAATTTTTTTTTATTTTTCAAATTCAAGAATCTCTCATTTCAGAGAAGTCATTGGCGGCAATTTCTCTTAGACGCATTTCATTAAACTATAACAATATATGCAATTGTTCAGTTCGCAAGCAACCAAACTGCCTATTGAGCTCTTTGTGAGGCGGTATTCAGTTGTTATGTTGCATTAATGAAAAATGTAAACTTTGCAAAGATTACTGTATCAAAAGTCTATCTTTGCCACAGCAACCACAATGAAACGGACTTTCAGAAAAGTTAAGTCTAAGGTAGGAAGTCAGACTTTGTAAAGAACCAGTGAAGGTTTCGTTACGAGCCTTCAGGGCGTCCACGTGGCCAAAATTCGTAATTTTATATTTGTTTGACATAGTGTTAGTTTTATAGACGTTACTTGTGACTTCATTTTTCACTTAGAAAAAAATTTTAGCTCCCATAGTTTTCCCATGACGGCATGTCAAAGTCAGAATTTGCAAGTTACACGAACATAGGTATAACAAAACACAAGTAAAAAACTCGAATAAAATAATTTACATTGAAAAGAGATACTATGGGAACTATACTTAAAGATTTAAAAGCACAAAATGGAATTCCTTTGTCCTTTTTAAAAAATTCCGAAAATGACGAAAATTTACCTATTTTATAACAATAAAAAAAAGACAAAATGACTTTGTTGTATGTTTTTAAATCTTTTAACATATGGTCCATAATATCTAATTTCAGTATGGATTATTTCATTCGAGCAATTTTCTTGGTTTTTGTTATACCTATGTTCCTGTAACTTGCAAATTCTGACACTGACATGCCGCTATGGGAAAATTTCGAGAGCTAAAAAATTTCTACAAGTGGAAAATGTAGTCACAAGTAACGTCTATAAAACTAACAATATGACAAGCAAATATACAATTTTGAATTTTTGCCACGTGCCTCAACGATTCCCGCGCTGAACTAGCGTGCAAGGTTCCCGCTGAACAATTTTAACTATGGGACATTAAGGGTGTTCAAGTGCGTTAAAATCACAATTTTATTTTTGTACGAAATAGTGTTAGTTTGTAGACGATACTTGTGAGTACAATTTCCTCTTACGAAACAATTTTAACTCACATAGTTTTTTCATAACGGTGCGTCAAAGCAAAATTGACGTGTTCTGCGGCCGTGCAAAAATTGAAAACCAATTAACTTACGTACGTGAAATAATTCACAGTGAAACAACATACCACGGGCTACGTAATAATACATTTTAAAGAAATCCTGTAAACTATTTTTGTAATAAAAAAAATGCTGATTTCAATATATTTTCCTGTACATTTTCGATTTTTTAAAGAACTCAAAATAATACGTTATGGCCTTTTAAATAGTTTATTGCATAGCTCGTGGGATTTAATACCACAGTGAATTATTTCATTAAATTAGGTCTGGTTTTCACTATTTGCATGGCAGCAGAACAAGCAAATTTTGGCTTTGCCGCACCGTAATGAGAAAACTATGAGAGGTAAAATTGTTTTGTAAGAGGAAACTGTACTCACAAGTTTCGTCTAAAAAACTAACAGTTTTTCATAT
Source organism: Medauroidea extradentata (assembly GCA_003012365.1). Taxonomy (NCBI): domain Eukaryota; kingdom Metazoa; phylum Arthropoda; class Insecta; order Phasmatodea; family Phasmatidae; genus Medauroidea; species Medauroidea extradentata. Next base: position 31,205 of record PNEQ01063787.1, on the reverse strand, counting down.
TGGTGGAAAGTCTGCAACTAAGTTCAGTGCAGGTGGCAAACTGAGTTTCACATACATCCGGTTCGTACTTTTTGAAGTACGGGAGTTTTAAAAGGCCGCTTTAGCAATGATGGCGGGCTTAGAAATAGCATTTTTAAGGAGCATTGCGTCTTAACAATGAGGTTCCGACCTTGTCTGAAGTTTGTTTTCTTTTCGTACGTTGGCACAATGGGCATGCGTGGAATATTTTCGTAGAAAATACATGTTCACGAACGTACTGCAACGCATTTGAAGCGTGAGGTAGGCGGCCGCCTTAATAATACTTTTTATTGTTCGGTATTCTTATCAAGAGGTGTCTTATAGAAGTGAGAGAGAAAACGACACAACGTGTAACATGTTAAAATGGCTACATTTGGATGATATTTGCAGTAAGGGGTTAAGTGATTTTTATATACGCCATTTCTAACTAATGTTGCTGAGTCTCAGACAACCCACAGTTAAAGACAAGGATATATCCTTTTATGTAATTGTGGGTTGTCTGCGACACGCTAGCAATTTCGTCTATTAAAATCACTTCAGTTTGTCATGTTGAAATTTTATTAGTTATCGGATGAGAGAACATTAATTAATAATTACAAAGATATACATTATGTAAGGGTATTTATTTCAGTCATGTTTTATAAAACAAATATTGTTAGTCCGACTGTGTACAATTACCGTGTGTCTTTATGTCGTAGCGTTCAGAACGGCTGTACTAGTTACTGAAACTGAAGAATCTTGATATCCATTTCGCCCGAGTGTAGACAAACAACAGGCCGGCTCTCCTGTAAGGCGTCATGATTGTCTATAATTCTCCCTTGTGTTTTAGTACGTGTCGTGGTTTAGACTACCGTAATGGAGAGTTCTGTTTTTGCGATGTTATAATTTTGGTAATAGGGCCTCGCTAAATTTTGGATACTTGGCCTGATTTAAGGATATGCTACCCTGTTCCTGTTTACGCGATAATTACTTTTTAAGTCTAAACGAAAGCAGATACAATAATTCTGTTAGGAAGTTATATTTAAATTAGTTTTCACCACGTTGGCTCATTTTTAAGAAAGTAAATACAGCGTATTTAACTAATTATGTAATTAACGAAAATTATGTTAATTGACTTTTTAGTCGAAACTGTATAATTTGTCTTGAAATAGCTGACATGGCAAAAACAAAGAGCTTCATTATATCTGCGCTCGTTTAAGTTAAAAAAAAAATAACTATCTAAAAAACAATAGGAAGCACTGCCTTAAGCACTAGTTGTGGCTGTCAGTTCAGACGTGCCACAATGCTAAGGCCTGCCCACTATAAAATCATAACAAAATGTCTCACTATTGCTTCCTAACGCCACGTACCGTAGATTAGATTTTGTTATTTGACTCGCCAAAATGAACTGATCATAAATATGTTTCAAGTATTTACTTTATATGAACGGTCGAGACATTGGTAAGGTTATTAACTAACTGTTCGTTTTCGTAAGACTGTTAAGCAACCAGGGTGTTGTGTCAAACTGAAATATTTTTGTTCTCTTATACATGATAACAAGACGTTTACATCTCATAATACAAGCTGACATCCATACAGTTAAATTTTTACGAATAATAACATTTTAGTTAAAATTGGCTGAAAGAGTAGTTGTGTAATATATTAAGGGCCGTTCAGGAGCTCGTTAAAATCATCACAATAGCAATGTTGCTTTTAATAGTATTATGTGAAAGATGCATGCATTACTAACACTCCAGACACACGACAAGGCGCGCCTAGTCGTTATATAATGAGTCGCTCTCAGGTTGTTGATTCAGTCACCCACGGACGTTGAAACAACATAGTTACGCCATTATAAACTCTTATTGCGCAACTCGACACATCATCATGGCAGCTCGTCTCATCGTAGAATGATACATGCACTTGTTACCGCCGACACACATTATACCATAGTGTGTCGAGAGTTTGTAAGGCTATAAACTTAATATGAATGCAGTTATTTTATGAAATCCAAATATTTGTTCTATATAACATTTTTTTTAGTGTACCAAATACAGTATAACGCTATATTTTACAGAAAATAATTTATTTTAAGAAATTTTTTAGAAATATGAAATACATTGTTTTACGTTTTTATAACTTTTATCGTGTATGCGTGTGACATTTTACTTAAGTGTAAATTAATTCATTTCTGTGATACGGTTGGTTTGTTATGGGCGTATGCTCCCGTAATATGAAAATTTCGGCTATTGTCATGCCGTTATGAGAATACTAGGTACGATAAAAATTTGAATACGAGAAATATGTACTCACTACACACTAGTAACATAGGCAAAACTAACTCCTCTTCGCATTAGTATAGAGCTATGAATTTCACATTTGGAAAGCCTCAGAGTTCAAAATCACAACACGTGAAATGCAATACGAATGGTAACAGCAAGGGTGATTTTAATTTGTCACCTCTAATTACGCTGATATTAGTTGAGGTATTCTGATCTAATGTGAATATGGTCGTATTTTTGAAATCAGTTTATAAATTTTATGAATTTATTATTAGTAAAGCACATTACCTTCTTGCTGTGTTAACGGTGGTTCAGAATTATGTTTTTGAAACTCAATCAATAATGGACTCGTGAAATTAAGATATATTCAGTCATAGTTTTGAGTTCGTAATTAATTTTATTAAAATTTAATATTTTAAGTGTTTATTAATATTGCTGTAAGAGTGTAAACTAATGTTTAAGAAAACTATGAATTCAAGTTTATTGCACTGCTTACAAGCACATTAAAACAGAGAAAAAGTACTATTTTGACTAAAACTTATAAAAAAAATACTAATAAAATAATTGTATTCCCGAAAATGAGTTCAAGGACACATTATTTGGCCACAGATGTTACTATTATCGAAATTAGCGTGTTTAACACACACACACACATATATATATATATATATATATATATGTAAACGACTTATCAGCTCAGCCTATGATTGGTTAATTCCCACGGTGAGCAGAGTGGAGCTATATTCTGCCTGGCTCAATTTAATATTGCAATGAACTTATGTGCTTAATTTAGCTACAAATCCTGTAAACTTGCCGTAGAACTGTGACAATTGGATGAAATTATATTATTATGCTCCAACCCCAACGAAAATTGCAGTACCGTTTTTACATCTAACATAGTTAGCTTATAGTAACCTTCAAGTGTATGTACAATGTAGAGAGCACACTGCCATGCATGGTGTGTTTAACAACGTAAAAAGCTATTTTCACAAGTTTATTGCAAATTTTTTCTTGGTTTGAGCTGAAATTGTACGCATAATGTGTACTCAATTTACAAAACGTAGTGGTACAATCATGAGAACTTCTGCCCTTGAAATTCAGCCTACAAAATGTGAAAGTTTTTATCGCTGTTAGGTAATATCAATTTAGAAACATAGATATACTTCAACGTGGCGTATGAAGAGTATGTCAACATGTATATAAAGTGCCAAACATCATATTCATACTGTTTTAACTGCTTCTGTTTGATTAATTTCAACAAAACAATCAAAATATATAATATATCACGATATTATAAGTAGTGTAGTTCGTTACTTCTGCTTTAAAGTGAATTTTATAGTACTATTTGGTATGCTTTACTTGTTTGGAACATTGTCTAACATTTTGAAACAGCATTCGGTTGTGAATATGCGCAAAAATTAATTCGAATTTGTTTTTGTAAGACTGCAACTAACACTTTTATCTAATGAGGAAAAAGATTTCTTACGTAATGTTTTTTAATCATAAATTACTCGCTTGATAATTAGTATGGTGATGTTGGATTTCATCCCGTAAATTCAAGGTTTGTAAGTAATTTATAGATAAATAAGTCAGGTAAAGTATGAACAGTGAATAATGTAAGCCAAATTATATTTAAAGTTATACTCTATTTTGTTTAATTACTGATTGGAATAAAGGTGGTCTCCTATCTGGTTGTTGAAAGTTGCTGCAATGTGAGGGATTTGTTTTGCAAAAATGTTAAACGCGTTACCATCCCTCTGGTTTGCCTAATGGAAGAACTTTTAACTGAAGGGTTCTTAAGAATTGACATGACAAACACCCTCCAACTTAGCCATACACAGCTTTAATACGTACTGAAAAATCTCAAAAATATTTTCTAGATTTTAACAAAATTATTACTGGGTTTGTAGCTAAATGTGCAGAACAATTTTTAACAGTAAAATAACAGGGCCATGGCTTAAAGTCTCGTAGTTCCAGTCGTACAATGGAAATATTTTGCACCAGCTCAGCGCTGGGGCTATATGTGAACTCTTCAGTACTACCCTTTCCTCTCAATTTATTCTTAGCTACCTACGCGGAAAATCAGCTCCAGGTAAGCAGCGGCATTAGGAATCTGGGAATTAAATTTTCTGGAGGTCTCAGGTTTAACTGCTGACTGCTGTATTCTAATAGATATTCGGCCCACAAGTAAGAGATTTGTAGGTTTCATCCTTACACACATTTGCTCCGAAGGAAAAAGTAGGCTTATGAGATCACCTTCCTGTGTGTGTCCCATCCTAAAAACATTTGAACCTGTGAATCGAATTACATTAAACTTTGTACTTAGTAACATGACTTGACATTTAAATATTTCGTTTACACCCTGATCATATTTTCAAAATAGCGATCATTTTAATATGTTTCAATCAAGCTAGGTATGTAAGGAACCGTAACTTTGGAATATCATAAAATTTGGTACTCATATACTTTATACAAAACTGGCTTGACTGTTGTGTATTTCGTTCATTCCGTATTTTAAAATTGGCTGCCCGTTTTTTGTATTTTTAAGAATATATATATATATATATATATATATATATATATATATATATATATATATATATATATATATATATATATATATATATA
>PNEQ01063787.1:0-26198 GCA_003012365.1 Medauroidea extradentata | reverse complement strand
GACATTTTTTTTTTCGATTATTATTGATCTTGGTTCACATATACAGCTTGGAAATTTGACTTGACTTTTGATTGAGTTTTTCGTTCACGTTATATTAACATTTTCAAAACGGTTGTAATTTTTTACATATTTTGAAAAATTTGCATAGCTGAGGAAATTTTTTTAAACTTAGTACAGATATACTACTTAGCATACTGGATTATCGTGTATTTCGTTTATAATGACGGCAATTTTTTATTTTGGCATAATAACACATTAGAGGAAATATTTTTCCGAAGTTCATTAATCTTGGCATATTCTACTCTGCACTTTTATGCATTTCGTTCATAATTTAGTAATATTTTTTTAAGAGGACATTTTTATGTTTATGATAGAAACACGCCTCAGAAAATTTGTTAAATATGTTTCCATTTTTATCGCACTGGGTACGCGTATATTACTTAGTAAGTTGACTTATCTTTTATGTATTCCGTTTATTATATGTCTAAATTAATACTGTTATTAAATATTCCTAGATGTACGCAAAGAATTTTAACTTTCAGGGCTAATTTACGTCCACTTTAAAAAACGTAGGCATATCAGCTACGCTGATAACTTCTTAATTCACTCTCATTTCATCCCATGCCTAAAACACAATGAAATACCTGAATTTCATTCATTCAACTCCTAGATGAGATGCCATTTACCTCACCTTGGATATTCCGTAGGAAGTATCAGCATTGAATATATATAGGTTCAATGGTATCAGTCTGTCATTTTAAGTAGACGCTACAATCAGCTGCTACATACTGTGCGTACCATTTGTCCATCCACTTTGAAGTTAGGTACTTGAAATCTGATACCTAGATGTTTATTCTGATCAGAACCTTATTTGTTCTTAGAACTAATGTGTTACCGACATTAAAAATACTTTAAAGTACATATTAGACCATTTAAAAGTTGATAATTGAAAAACGAGGCTTGTGTAAGAAAAATGATCCTCTTGTAGCGACTGTCCAAGACTCACGATTTATTTTTCAAAACTCAATTGAAGCATCAGCTACAGTGATAGTGTGCGAGGGATAAAGTCTTCGTTATGGTTGTGTGCGATAACATAGGTATGGACATTATGTTTTCAATGAGTATAAATATGTCATATGTACGGTACCGCGGCATAGTATGAACTCTCATAAAAGAAAATTGTGTATACGCCATTGCAGCAAATGCTGTGTCACAGAACACCAGAAAACACACACACAGACAAATAAAGATCAAAATAATTTTTGACAACTGGCAAACTAAGGAAAATCACGCGCAATTCCCCAAGTTTGCCAGTTGTCAAAAAAAATTCTTTGGATGTTTATTTGTCGGTTTGTCTATGTGTATTCTCTGATTTACTTTCACACACCACTTGCTGCAATGCCGTATGTCAAACATTTTTCATTGATTAGTTACTAGTCCCCATTGCAATAATCATTACAAAATAACGGACACTTACGCATGCAGTATGGCCTTCGCGCTAGGGTCCGCATAGCTGCTACAGTGTTTTACCGTGCATTTTGGCGGAAATCATTGAGTCCTGGACAGTCACTACAAGAGGACCATTTTTGTTACACAAATTACAACGGTACTAATGCATGCAAATTGAGGGTAGCCACCGGTGTTACTTACATAATGGTGGAGGGTATCAACCAGCATTGCTGTGGGTTTGTTGGGTGCATTAACATAAATACATTTTCTGAATATTGCCTTTCTCGTTATTTAATTTGGACGACGTTATGCATAAGCAGACCAAGTGCCAATTATAAGTAATATACACATAATTTTTCCTCTTTGAAAGTCTTGCGAAATTTATTTTAATCCTCTATTCAGAAGTAATATATATTGACTTTCTAGGACTGAAATGCTTTTTGGAATATTGTTTCAAATATGATAAACTTATAGCATGTTTTACTGATAACTAAAAATTGGAACTTGGCCTGTTAATGCATAACACCAGCCATCTATAAATGGTGTGGCGATAAAGACGTCCACATTCCATATTGTAGTGTGTGCGTACTAAGTGTCTTGCGTATTCCCTGCTTTATTTTTCTTAAGGAATAACTTGCCAGAGTTTGTCGGTATTTTTTGTGAACGGCATACACATTTATAAATAGTACTATTTTCCTCGATCCTTTATTATTTTTCAGATTCATGGGATACTTGTTGTTAAGTTAGTTGTTTTGAATTCTTAGTATAAATACTCTAACACGATGTGCAAATATTTTTGTCGCTAAGTTATAAAACCGCCCTTGTTTTTACGTCGTAATTTTCGCATTTAATCTCTATAGGTCATACAACTGCTTTGTTTTCTTAACTTTTATGCAGGTCTGGCTATTAAATATTCATTTCTGAACTGTTTATAGTACTGTATATAATCAAACAAATTTATTGTTGTACTAATGTACGTTGTAGCGGTTGTTATTTCACAGCGTATCGTATAACTTGAATAAATGTTGACAGATGTGAGGACACTTCCTTTTATGTGCTGTATATATTTGATACAATTTTGGGTGACATTTTTGTTTCTACAATAATTCTGATATGTCTATTCCATGTGTATGCAGTAAATGCTGTTTTACTTGTGACTAACTTTACAGAATGCAGACAGTAAGTGCTCAAAGTGCTGTCAAAATATAATGAAGTTATATGAAACAGGGTATAACTACATTAATTAAAGCATCAAGGGCATACTTATATATTTTAATTGTTTTAGACTTCATTCCCTTCAATCACTGTATGTGCTTAGTTGCAATAATAACTCTCTCTCTCTTTAATTTTCCTTACGAACGTCAATATTCGAACTGGAATAAGTTTAGGCGTTGGTACCATTTGTGACTCATTTAGTTCTGTATTTATATTCTGGCAGTAAGTACAATAAATAGGGATTACGTTTCAGTTCGTAACGACGCCGTGTAACAGTTTGGTAGAAGTTCCGTTATATGAATGTAACCACAACGTGAATATATAGGCGAGAGTCTAAACTTGTTCTAAGTCCCTGCTTAAATATGATATCCTCCGTCCTGTGAACGAGAGGAATACGGTGAAGACAGAGACACTATTACCGCTCCTATCTCGTTCTCAGAAATAAAACGACATCATTAATTTTCAAAGTCTTATTTACCAGAACATCAGGATTGTAGCACAGTGTTCTTCTTCACATCGCATACGTTGATCATGCAGCAACTGACAACTCAATTTTCTCTGAGGGCATCCAATACTGATAACATATGATACATATTATTATTCCCATGGATTAGGAGTTTATTTTCGCATTTCGGCTTCAAGAAAGAAATGAGCGCCTTAAGTATTAACGTCTACTTTATTTATTTTCAAGGACTGCTAAATCATAAATCGCAGTTCTCCATGTGGTGTTTATAAAATACCATAGATTAATAGATTCATATATTATTATCAGCCTTAGTACCAGACATACTAACGATTTTACTGTAATTTTAAATGGTATAGTAATTTAATTTACACAAATATTTCTCACGCTGGTGGTACGTGGTTATGTCCTAAATAATCATATATCTTAATTTTTTCTATTATACCTTTTATTCATAACGTGGCGGTTGCCAATTGGTCATTTCTAACATAGGTTAAATTGGAAGGTCATTGATTTCATACTTCGGTACTTAGATGGAACCAGTAGAGAAGTCGTATTTAAATTGTACAATACATGATCCGCGGTAAATAAAAGTCTGAAGTACACTTATTTAGACAAAAGAAAGATGTTACAAGATATTGTTTGGACTACCTATTGGGGAAAGCAATACACAGAAAAATAATTCGGCCACACGTACTTTAAATACATATTTTGTGAATTGGTGTCGTGACTTACAAAAGTGAATGTGTTGTTGGAAAGTAACTAAGGTACAGTTGACACACGCTAGGTCCTTCATTAACAGTGAAAAGGTGAGAACTCTCCCAGAGATTGATTTTGCGAAACACTCCTGTAGTAAAGTGGTATTTTATTGCTGTTCTTATTGTTGGACATTTTTATTACAAGCACTGGTTAAAATATACCATTTCAATTACTTACGTTGCTTTTCTCTTCTGCTATTTGCAGTTTTTATGTACCTGCTACATTTTGCTTTGTGAAAAGTTCAGCATCAGTTGTTAAACGTGCGTCTCCTTTCTCTGCCGCAACCCACTCAACAGTCGTATGTTTAAGGTTGCCGCACTGCCTATACACGGCGCATTAAGTTATTACTTCTTTCAGTAGCTGTCTTCATATTTAGAAGTGTGTCAGTCAGTGGTCGTACCTTATAATGCAAAAGAATCGTATCGAGTTTATACAATATATATGTAGCAGAAAACTCTTCACAACAGTTAACGTAATTTTTAACCTCCGACGAAAAAAAAGGGGTGATATAAGTTTAACGTGGTATAATATCTCCTAAACGGATAAACCGATTTTACTTGTATTTTGTTTGTTTGAAATGTGACATGATGGAGAGTGTTCTGAGCTGTGATACAAGAAAATGTGTTCAGCCGTTTGAAGATCTTCAGCTCTTTGATAGTTGTTGAAGAGATGTTAGGAACTTCTACTGGTCTGATCGAGTCAATATTTAGTATCGTATAAGTTCAATGATATTACAGTAACATAGTCACCTTGCCCTGATGCTGCAGCGTCATCATCTGGTATATGCAGGATACCTACCGTCTCTAAAACTTACAGCAGGTTTTTTTTATAATTTTTAATTTAAGAGTTTTACTTGTACAACAAAAATGTTTGAGTGGTTTTACATTTAATTTTAAAACTATATTAAACAAAATACGTGAAATAATCGTACCAGTGTAGGTGAATATATTGTTACGCACTGTTGTGTTAACTCGTTACCCTGATTAGTAAACCTCGTAACTCAACTTTTGTACCAAAATCTCTAAAACAGAGCTAGTCACATCAATGTTTCATTCCCCGTAACTCCAAAAAAAATTGTCTTTGTTATATACGAGAAAAACAAATCCCGTAACTCCAGTATGTGACTTTACATGTTGGCAGACCTAACTCCAAGCAAGCTGTGGTAATGTGAAGGCTCTGCCACAATGACGTCACTGCCGTTCTGCTTGCCGGCCAGTGCAGTGTCGTGCCGTGCTCTGCCGCCGATTCCAGACGAACTTTTAACTTTTTGGGGAACGGCAGGGTTGGCACTCATCGGCCAACACCGGCAGGGAGTGGCAAGATGATTGCTATTGGTTGACGGATGTACGCCACGAAACGTGAGCCAATGCCGTGTCAGCGTGTGGTAAATAAATGTAAGCAAACAAAAAAAGCGACTGTTCTGCCACATATTTGGACAGAATGGACTGCAACCCAGCAGAGGGCACCAGCATTCATGGTGTCATACAAAGAGTAGCAAACCGGCAAGTCAACGCGAGCAGCAAGTCACCAGCAGATCAACGTTTTTATTGTGGCAGGGACTTTATTGCGGTAAAAACGTGCGTGGTTGTGTTTGTTGTAATCGGCATACAACTCTTTACTATCGTGTTTAGTATCACCTAATTTCACATTGTGAAAATCACGTATCTCCCAAATAAACTATGTATGTGCAAAATTCTTAACTCCTATAAAATGTATTTAAGTGAAAAATGTGACCTATACATGTTTTAAATTATGTACGATGGTATGTATTTTTAAGTTACCAATCATTCATTCATAATGGGTACAATTTGGCAATTTTTTTTTTTTTTTGTTTCCTGTGAAATTCTCAATTTTGGAGTTACGAAGTTTACTAATTATGGTAACGAAATAAAATTATCTTATAAATTATATTGTGGGTTACGCGCCATTGCTAACGAATGTTGTTGAATCACAGAAAACCCACACTAATGTAAAAGGACAAAGCACGAGAAAAAGAGCAAAACGTTCGAAAGAACGAACAAAGGAAACCGAAAATGGCCATTGTCAATAAAACATACAAATCATTTCAGAAAATATGAACACGAAAAGAAGAAAATACGAAATGATCGAGGCAGCTTACTAATAGGTATAGTACCAAGTTTGAAGAAATTCAGAAAAATATTTGCTTTGATACGTACTTTTTTGCTAAAAATATATATAAGTGGCCACCGTTTTGAAAATGTGTACGTAGGATGAAGGCTTATGGAGCTATAAATGTGTACCCAGTTTATTGAATTCGGAAGAAAGTATTTCCCGATGTTTAATAATATTCAGAAAATAGGCTGCCGTTGTTGAAAATTGCTGATATCATGAACGAAAAACTCAAATGTCAACTCACTATGCAAAATACATTTACCAAGGTTAAGGAACATAGGAAGTACATTTCCTCAAATGTGTCATACTATGATAAAAATATAAATCAATGGTCGCCACTATGAAAATATGAACATATGATGTAAAAAATACACAAACGTAATGTAAGCTTGCTAAATTGTATATGTATATGTGTACAAGTTTAACGAAATTCGGAACAAAATATTCTCATAGAACTGTCATACTATGCTAAAATACAAAAATGGTTGCAAATGTGAAAAAATGAACACATGATGATTGAAATACGCAAATGTCAAGTCATTTTAGAATGTTGTATAGTGTACTAAGGTTGATGAAATTCGGGAAAATATTTACTGAGACGACATTATGATAAAATTATAATTTTGAAACTATATGCACGTCATGAACTGAATTACATAAATTCTAAAATACGGCTCTTAGGTATCTCGTGAGAGTGAAAAACGTGGCAATAATTTCAAAAATATGAACACGGCATAAACGAAATAAACAAAAATTCGGGTTTTAAGTGCTGCATGCGTACCAAGTGTGATGAAATTCGGTTTATCGGTTAAAAAAGTTTATAGGGGGTGGGGGGATACTCATACACACACAGACACGCAGACGGGAAGGCGAGCTCTACTTTTTCCTTCTAAAAGGACGATAAACAAACCAATAAAGTGGAAATGCGTGTTAAGGTTGTGTGTCGATATCGACTGCACCACATGACCAAGTGACCAAAACTAAGCATTTAATATTCTTTGGTACACAGTTGCCAGGTGCTTAATTTACGATACATGTACAAAATACCAGTGAGCGGGAATGTGACTTTATTACTATGTAATTTTTCTCGAAACGTATAATCTGAGGACTTTTTTTTATCAACGAGTAACTTCCTATTAATTTTGGTCACATTCACGAGATGCAGTCAATATCCACGAATCAACTTCCTCTTTTTATCCACTTCGCTGTCCTTTGGTACCTTTATTGAAACTTGTCATGTAAACTAGGGGCCTTGTTACTTTCTACCAAAGGCTATTTTATATTTAGTTTTTGTATCAGATTCATTTGGCACAGTCCGTGTCTCCGAATTACCCAACACTCTGTATATTTGCAGTTTGCACTGGATGTTGTTATATGCCGGCAAGTTATTTAATTGTAACATTTTAGAAACGAATAAAGTATAAATTCAAAATGTGGTGTTTTATTTACAGACTGATTTAAAAAAAATTAAGTACAAAACAATACGTGCTGACATAAATGGGGTGACGATCCTCAAGAGTTTTCCATCAACCTCAAATATGGTTTAAAATAACAAAATACTACTAAACACGTCATATATTTATATATATATATATATATATATATATATATATATATATATATATATATCAAAATCATAACATTACGTAAAGAAATAAACGAAGTTATTTGAAAGTATATACACAATTTTTTGTGGATTGGTATTTTGTTAACTATTTTGTGTATAACGATTTTTACTGCATGGTTAATTTTTCTTTTGAAAACCCTCCAAATTACAAGAAAGGTAAAACATCGTAACAATAAATTAGTGAAATGTATAAGAGATTCGTCACAAGTGTTAAATTGTAATATTTTACTGTTTCCATGTTCTAGCGATAAGATTACTAAATGAACTAAAAATCCGAAGACTTAGCGAATACTCATCATGTTGACGAGCTGAGACTGAACAACAATGTTGTTTTATGTGGTTTCTGTGTAAGTTGAAGCGTCACCTTTAAACGATCATAAGGTGACGGGTTTGTTACTAGACGTGAGCACGTACCAGGAATTAGTTTCAGTTTATCTGTTTGCCTTACCAAGTAAAATATGTGGACTGCAGTTCATGAATAGTATTAAAACGTTAATGATGACTAATTCACTGGACGTGATACAGAATGCAACGATGTAATTTACGTTTAGCTAATAATCATGATAATAACAATACATGTCAGCAGAGGTTTGGGTTATGTTAGTCACATAAAAGATAATTTTGAACTTTGAAAACGAAATATGAATCTTGGTCTCACAAGTTACTTTCTCGTTACATATAATTTATCGTTTATTGTTGCATCATGTGAAGCGTGTTATTCACACCTGCAAAAAATATTCACAAAGTTTTTTCTAATTAAAATTATCTGAATGCTTCTCATTTTACTTTGAATCAAGAAGTATTTTCGCTGTTTCTATGTAACATAATTATGCAAATTGCATTATTCACATTCTGTTAATGCACCCACCTACATTTAATGATCGTAAAAAAAATGCCGATCAATGCAGTTATTTTAAATTAAGTTTTCCTCAGGTAAAGTGACCATGACATGAAAGTATGGTACGAAATATAATCAGCACGTATTATAGGACAAGCAATAATACTATAACTGAAAACGAAGTTCAATTTTGTATCGTTTCGCTGTAAACATCGAAGCCCACAAGAGCGTAGTAACCAAACTTGTTCCCAAACGTTCAAACAAACGGACCTCTCTTGCTAGCAACACGATAGGAAATAGTTAACAAATCACAGCGAGACAGTGAAGTTGCTAATATCTTATCCGATAAAATTTAAATGTCTTATAATTCAGTGCAGTGAAATAAATATATACCCATAACGTCGTCATCGTACAGCCCATCAGACGGGAATACACTCACCACTGTTCCATGTCTGTGTACCCATACATTCTTCGCCACCATCAAACTTTCACCAGCGTGGTTAGATAATGTGTAACTCGTTTGCAGAAATGGTTGACTATCGTACAATATTGAAGAGAAAAAGAAATTTACTGAGAATGAGTTTAATAAAATCATTATATGACGTTTGTGTATTTTTGTACTTAAGAGGGCGAGGCGCATAAGTAAACTATAAGTTAAAAACTAACAGAAAACTTAAATTCGATACAAAAAAATACAAATTTTGATCATATTTGCTCCCCTTTCTTAGCAAAAGTGTTGCTACTGTGATGCTTTTCCGGTGGCCTATTTATGACCCCGTGTGTTTGTAACTCTGTTTGGGGCGAGAGTTTACACTGAAAAGGATTGCTTCGCGCAGGCAAAATAAGTTCTCTGAAAGACACTAAAAATATTTTTTAAAGGATTTCTCTTATTTTAGTCTTCCTGTAATAATTTTGAAATTCTTGTGAACTCCAATGACAGTTTACAGCGTTTATTTATGTAATTTGCAGTTTTTAATGTTACTAGTTGTTATTTGGTTTTCATCAAATTGTCGGTCAAAGCTACTATCGTAAACATATAATTTTTAATACGAAGTAATTATGGCATATTAGTTACGATAAAATTTACGCAATGCATGGTATTGTAATCTAATAAGATTATATTATTACATTTGCCAATAAATATTCTTTAATCCTTAAATGAGGACGAAACAATGAATTATGCAGAAAGCCAGGTGATACGGTCTCTTTAGCGCTGACTGAAATACCTCAACCATCGAACAATGGACACACGGTCCACGCAGTTGCGACAACGAACTGTCCTACCTCTGTAATCAAGGGCAGTTATAGAATACGCCACTGAAGTATGGAGACAGTAACGATGTTGACTTACGCATCTTCTTCCGACCACACACAACAGGTTTCTTTAGGACATTCAACATTGTTTAACTACACTTAAACACTAAGGTGCTCTTGATATCCCCTCTTAAAAACAATGGTCGTCGTCATGTTTATACGAGGTTTTATTTGTTTGTCACATACGTTTATAAAATCAAGTAAATCATACCTCAGGATAACACGTCTTCGCTACGGTTAAATCAAACATCACAAGATCAAAATAATACTCTGTCGTAATTGTTTGTCATATTTCGTGTCACTTCAACGTGGCAGACGAATGTCATAATGCACTGTACCGCCGCACATAGCATACGGTCTTGATGATCGTTGTGAACGAAAATGGTGTCTCCTACACACTTCCAACAAGAGGACCTTCTTTGTTATGCATGTCATGCTCGCCAAGTATTCGTCCTCAAATACTTCCATATCAAGACAGTGCAAAAGTTTGACGACATACAAGGGTGGTCACACCTGAGATTTGCATAATGGTGGAATGCTAGAACGAGCATTGGCAGTGGGAGTACAGATCTCGATAACATAAAACATTATTCTGAGACTTTTCCTTTCATCGCATATGGTTTCTGGTTTTTCGAGAAAAAACTGTTTCTAATTTCAATTTTAAAGGGCTTATTGATTCCGTACTAATCGGTTTAGGTACTAGGTGTCCTATATGTTTTTTGCTTCGTTTTTTATTAGGTATTAGTTGCCGAATTTTGATGGTCGAATTTAGAAACATCCTGTGCATATATTCGCCTATGATACGTAGCAATGCAGCTAACATGTATTTAATATAACACACGTTTGGATTTCTTAAATTATTCAGGACATTGTCATAACGTGTCTTTTAAATTAAAATCTGAGTTTCGCATTTACAAAAGTACAAAATAAACACGGTAGGATTTAGGACAGTAAAAATTGCTTACTTGTAACTTATGCATGTGGCACAAGGCTATCTGTTAACACACTCAAAATCTTTATGAAGCATTGCACTAATAGAACTACAAAGTACTTTAATTAAGGTTTATTAATAAAATAACATAAATAAATGAAACTGCTTCGCTAACTTATTGCGTTCGGTTGTAACGTACAGCAAATTTAAAACCAAACGCATTTTATGGGTGTTAATACGTCTGGTGTATAAACAATTCACGCAAAGCCTTATGATTGTAATAAGTATAATTTTTTCATCACATGTATTGAATTTACATTCTATTAGTTTCTAAAATTTATGAGATGTTGAGAGGACACTTATATAATTTTTTAAACTAAATAACAGTGATATGTGGGCAAATAAATGACAGTCGTTAACAGCCTCATATCGTAGAAGCTTTTAACCATGTGCCAGGGCGTGTCGTGTCTGTGAAGTGACGTAAAGCAAATAAAGTTTTTCGTGGCCACGTGATAATCTCCCCATAAACAGCTACTTTTAATTGAAAATAACTAAATTAACATCGATTTTCATGCAGTAAAATATGTATTTATGTTTTCATACGTATATCTTAACGCACATATGTAACAATGAACCCAATTTATCAAATTTGCTTGTTGCCCATTATAAAATACACACGCACACACACAAGATGTTTTGCAGTATTACACATTTAGAAAGTTTTGTACGCATGTGGTGTTTATGTTTATATTATTATAATATTGTGCACATATTGACTCAATATTTGTGACATAAAATTACTGGAATATAAGTAATGCATATAACAAATTCCGTCAGTACAAAGCAGGTGTATTTTTTAAGACATGCATTGCTTAGTAAAAAAATTTTAAACGTCTGATTGAAATTATGGACAACCTTATTAATACTTACCAGTAACACAGCATTCTTTAATTTTTAAACGTGCCACAAGATATCTGAGATCAGTTCTTCAGGTTAAATTTAATGCTTTCCTAGGAACCTCATATGTTAGTACAAGAGTTTTGTAAGAATTCTGACTAATTAATAAACGTTTATAAACTATATAAAGTTTGTCTTAAAAAGTATAGCTCTGTTCTTTTAAATACTTTCTTATGTTCAGCGAATGGTTATCACATATTCCACCCCACAGATCGTCAGATACGATATACTAATATTCTTAAAAACTCATCACAGCGTATACCATACATATCCCCAAAGATTAGATATCTAAACTACAAAATACACTTCATGTACGTATGATCTCTTATTTAAATGCTACCTTCGACATTGTAAAAAACATAATTTTTTATCGACTGCCAAATTGTATGCGCTGCCGCAAGCGTGCACAAGTTCATTTGTAAAATATTTGACATTTATGGTACTGATATCACAATCTATTTGGGAATGTGATGAATAAAACTGGAAGTAAATAAGTTAAAAATGAAAACATTGTGTTTATGTATTGCGTACGGCGTATGTGTGTAGGTGTCTGTGCGTGAATACATTGTACCAATGTTTAAATCAAATACTTTTTGAGTATATATTTTTGTATTGTTAGCTTCCTTACGAGGGTTGTGGCTTTCAGACACATGCATTTATGGAGACATGGAAGGAGTAGTGGGATAAAATGGTGGGACAGGAAAAGCATTTTTATTGAATGTAAATTTATACATAAATAATATAATTCTCCAGACACACAGAAATTAACAACTGTGTTGATTTTAATTAAAACAATCCTGCAGACAATATGTATTAAAAAGTTCATTGAAAAATTTCGATTTAAGTTACTTTCCTTCGTAATTATTTTCTTATAACATTATCACAAACGACCTATAAATAATATAAACAAAATCAAACACCAAATGTGTGATAAGAATTTTTGTCTTAAATTTAATGTTGACTTTATTATTTACAGCTAGTTCATGAGATATATTTTACAGTTATTAAAATAATAGTTGTAATATTTACGAGTTTTGTTTTAATTTTAATTTTTTACGTTCTACAGATATATGTATATATATATATATATATATATATATATATATATATATATATATATATATATATGGCCGTAGGAAATAGGACTGATAAATACTAGTTACAGCAAGCGTTCTTTTTTAATCTCGATATTGCTCACAAATTCTCCTGACAAATCTTTCATAAGTGAAAGGAGAAGTATAGAGCAATATAATCCACAAATCTAGGTTACTATATATTATCACTAAATTGAAAATATTTTTGAAAACTTGCAAGCTTTAGTAACATATGCTGCATACACGCAGCTTTCATTTTGTCACTAGCCATGTTACTCACGCCAAATAACGTAAGCTCAAAATTCATTCAGCTCACCTATAAACGTTTTTGGTTGAAGAAAACAACACTAATCGAGGCGTCTCGTTAAATTTAATATTATTCTTGATATTTGGTTTAATAACTGGCTTCAGGTAATGCAATTGATCAACAATAAATTTGCTCATTAGTTGGGTTACGCAGTTGTAAGGAGAGAACGTGAATTTGTTGTGCTGAAAGAGACTTGAGTAGATGAGTTGTGTAGTGGCAGTGAAGACGCAGGCGGGGTCGTGGTGTGGTGTTGGTACTACGCCACACTGTTCTCATCTAGAGAGAGGAAGCAGTGGAGGGCGCCCTTCAGGAAGACAATGAGGCCGCCAAGAGTACCTCGCTTCTCATCCCCTTTGCAAGGTCCGCCCAGAGCGCACATCAGACGACTTCCAGCGGCGCCTGGAGGCTGCAACCAGCACAGCACCTGCCGGCATCCACCACAACGCTCTCAACGTATCTCATACTGCCAAATACCTGCAGGTTACACCCTGTATCGTTTCATCCACCAGTGGTTTTAACTATTGCCTACAACCCCTGAGCCATTTTTTCGACGTCAGGTTAACGATTCTGTTTATATTTTATTTATCTATGCAAAAGGGCTATAATTAACATACAAAATAACAGTACAGAATAACGACTTTTTCTTTATAACAAATAAAAATATTTCTTTAGAACTGTTTACCTTGTAGTAAATAAAAGCTTACTTTACGGCAAAGATAAGCTTAAAAATCATATCTTGGCGTTACTTATTTTTCCGGTAAAACTTTCTTTAGAGAAAAATTAAATTTTCCCTATAGCAAACAGAACACATTTTCAACAGCAAGAATGACTTAAATAAATTTCAAACAGCAGGTTTCCTACTTAAGTATGCCAATAAGATATTTTTTTGCAATTAATGCATTCTTTAAACAAAACATTTCTGGCCTTCCTACATTGCAGTGGTTCATATACATTTTCTTACATCAACTTATTTTTTGCCTTGGCAATGAAAATATTTTCAAACTTCACGACGCAAGAAATACGGAACGTAAACCATGTTTTTTATATTTATTAATTTATGCATTCCATGTTTTCAGAATACAATTAACTTTAAAAATTAATTCTTCCGCACTGTCTTCATAGATAATGAAAAAAACATTCTGAAAACAATATTTATGCTTCTTTGACTTAAGGCGTTTCTTTATTTGTTAATATTTTACTAGTGTTTTGTCGAAAAAAATTCAATTTATTCATGTTGTAGTGCAAATACACCATATCCGCTAAAAATCTTCGGCCGAATAGACTGATGGATAATTTTTGGTTTAAACGAAATCGACTCAAACTATATTTTTTAACGTCTGGGGTACATGGTAGGTACGTCGATCCCTGCTCGGGATATGTCGTTACCCCTCCCTCTTATTCCGTCGCGCTACTCATTCACCTCACTACATCATTACCAGCGTTTAATACCTCAATGCTAGAACGGATCATTGTCACTCTACTTGCAGATAACAATGTATTTATTGAGGTATTAGATTTCCACTGTAACTTTCTCTCTAATTAAACAATTTCATAGGCTGAAAAGTAAATGGCCCACACACCCGTCCTATTTATTGCAATATTACATGAAATATACCAGAATATGATTTTGTATTTAGCATTACTAATGGACCTAAATTTTATACTGAGAATTCTTGATAAAGGGACGAAAGTGACCTTAACTAATTAAGTTTCTTACCAGGACTTAAATTGATTTATTTAACCAACTGCAATTAATATAATGTACTATGCTGTGCAAATTTTACAAACACAAAATAAAAGACAAAAGGCAAAATACATTAATAAAACAATGAGTGAGAAACTAGTAACAAATTAGTTAAATAATATTTGGAACGTTAACGAGTTTGGATTAATATGCTTTTCTAGTTAACATTATAAATTATATCACGGATCTCGATTCCATTAAGATTTCATAGAATAACACAGGACAAAAAAACACCCCCTCTCTCTGTGTGTGTGTGTGTGTGTATATATATATATATATACACACACACATACACCCACACCCACACAGTCTGTCCGTAAAGTTATGGTGCAATTTTGACAGGTCACAGGAAAGCAACAAAAGAAGACAATTGCGAAACCTGCACGAAATAAAAGGAAAACTCTCCAAGTTTCTGTAGTATGATGTTCACGTGCGTGCACACACGAGTGATGACGCAATGCCATCATCAGCTGCGTAAACATCGTATCAGCCGTGCACCATGATTTTACGGATGTATACATACATACATGCACGCACATACTCCCCAGAAACTTCCATAATTCCGGTAGGTTGGTTGTATACAAAATATGGGTTGAAACGATTGAGGAGTGTTTGTGGGAAACGATATAATTGCCAAATAGTAAATGAAAAAAAAAATTAAAAAATGCCTGTCAGAAATAATTTTATAATTCGAATGCTGTGTTACATTTATTTACAGGATTGTATGTGTGAAAAGAACGTTACAGAAAACTGTTACTTCAAATGTCACTTGTATCATTATCCATGTCACCACCAAGTGTATTCTACGGACGTTTGTTTGAGCTGAACAATGCTTTATTGGCACTTATATCACTTCCTACGATATTAGCAACAGGACATATAATTATTTTAATGGAAATCCTCTAGATGTGGTTTTCTGGCGCTTGTATCGTTTCCTACAAACACTTCTCAATTATAAACACATTTGATTTTTGAAAATTATTAAGTAAATTGAGTGACTGTTAATTTGAAACCATTATGGTAATAAACTTAAACATTTCTTAATTTGTAGACTTCAAAAGGTTTATGTATTTTTCCACCACAAGACTTGATGTTATAAGGCTATAAAATAATATAAATGTAAGTTTATTGCTTCCACTTCTCAAAATTTTGTCTATTTTTTTATTTTCCAAAACATTGATAGAGAATGGTTTAAAAGTAGAGGAATATAATGGGAATAAAGTCAAAGCAACACAAGGAAGATAACACTTGCGTAGGAATATTAATTTATCAGTGCCACAAAATATTTTTATGTTGAGAGCTGGCAGAAATTATGCGTACATAAATAGTTTAAATCGTGCATAAGAGCAGTTGCTATATAAGGTACTTTATTACAGAATTTTAAACATATTCGAATAATTAGATTGCGTAAAACATTTTTCCGTCACTGTAATATCACACATTTAAAGCTTTTCATTCTATTCCAAGACGTAGGCGTCTAATAGTTAACAACTTCAAAATAAACATTTACAATATCGCAATTTAATTTAATTGCTTTTTATTTTTTCATGTTTAACGTCTGCCGGCCATATTCATCCACGGACAAACTCGCCAATATGCCAAGGAACCACGAAAAAACAGAGTTCGAATTTCCTATATCGTATGGATGTGTGTATAATTTTAAATATAAATTATTGTGGTTTATTATTGCTGGTCTTCTTCACCTTTTACTTTTAAGGATAAATGGTAGAGAAGATAAACAAATCATTACAGACATAAATCCTATTACAGCAGTCTTTATTTTTGGTATAACAGATAAAATAAACCTCAGTTACATTCAATCACTACACTCTTAAAAAAATTGTAAAATTTACAAAGATTGTCTTTGTTCTTTTACAAATTCTTGTAAATATACAAAGATTTTGTTTGTGAAATTATTAGTTTATAAAATTACAAAAGTTAACTTTGTAACACTACAAAGGAATTCTTTGTACCTACATCCCAACAGTTCCTGGTCTGTATTTTTTTTTTTTTGTAATATGATGAGCCACTTCTTTGTTGTTCTATAAACTATTGTAAATGTTGAAAAGTTTCCCTTGCAAAATTATTAGTTTATAATGATAAAAGGAATTTTGTTTGCAAAAAAAATTACTTATGCAAAGATTATAACCTCTGGAAAGCATTTTTATGGAATAAAAGGGAATGTTTATATTAATTGCGTCCTTTAAAAGAAAGAATTATTACTGCACTGTATATTGAATGTAATGAAGACTCAGGAAAAGATAAGTCTCAGTGGTTTAGGGGTAAGATGCGTAGAATCTAAGCGTGTGGAGAATGGTTCAAAACTCTTCACCGCCAAAAAATGTCTATTTTATTTTCAAAATAATTTCATGCAAACGTCCTTTATTCAAAATTTATTTGATAAATAGATTCAGTGATATTTGTGAAGTACTATGATAATTTAAATTTATTTTTTTCATTACTAAAAGTACAACTACAACTACTGTAATTTTACAGTAAAATACTTTGTATTTTATTACGAGGACAACCGTTGCAGTTTTACAAGGAATTTCTTTGGCAACTGGGTTTCCAAAGATTTTCTTTGTAAAAGTACAAACAAATTTTACAGTGATAGTTTTTTCAATTCATACTTGGTCATATAAAGTCGTATTACGTTACATCCTGTAACTTCTTTACTTTTGAACAATAATCATTTATGGTACATGTAACCACTTTTATTATTATTAGTCAAATAAGCTATCCACTATAAGGAGTACATTATTTAGCTCTATCGCAACTATTAATCCTTCGCAATTAAATACTCATTCCAGGTAAAAAAAGTTTGAATGTACTTATTGGATACCATATTTAGACGGTAGACTTTGAGAAAGTTGGCTTCAGGATACAAACGTGACGCTTAGGTAATCAGAAAATAGTATAACTGCGTTAAACGATATCATTAACAAAGAAACGACAAAAACGATATCTTAAAACGAAAAGTTTTTGAATGGAAATCTGCTTGGGAAAAAATTGTAGGAAATATTTTTGCCTACAACGTGTCCTAATATAATGCGAAATTGATGTACTTACTGAGTATAATATTTTCCGCTGCAGTATAACGTAAGATGTTTCGGCACGATAAACAATTATCCGGAAAGGCACAATTCCGATAAAGTGTTTACTCTTAAAGTTTGGAAGCTGTTCTTTAGGGTAGCCTTGTTTTAGTTGTGTTTATTCTGACATCCAAAAACTTACTGACTTAAATTTATGAGCTAAGCCTTAACCGATAATCCATACCGTCTTAGAATTTTTATCTGGGGAAGAATGCTGAAAGAAGAGCCACTCTACTACAGAAAGATATGAAAAAAAAAAAAATACACCCTGGTGTGGATTGTTGACCATGAAATACATCTAGGTTTGATAAATATATGTGAGCAAATTTTCTGTTAACTTATAGATAAAAAAATGTGAACAAAAGTGTACAATAGTGCGATACTGCGACAGCGACACGGCGATAAAAATGACTACCCCACTAGCCAATCAGAGGCTAGAAGTATGACGGCGATACATACGGCTGCGGTAGAACATGCTCTAACACAGCTGCGACTGTCACTTGCGAATAGGAAGAAGAATTTTGATAAATAAACTAACACGACTAGATGGAATAAGAATAATACCATTGTAAACAAACAACAGAACAGGGCGTAGATGTGAAAGCAAAGCGGTTACGTCAAAAAATTTAGATATGTAATGAATGTGTGTTCGTAATGTTCACGGTCTAAGAAGCCTTCATTTGTCTTATTTAGATTCTATTTTTGCATAAAGATGCCACTGCAAGGTATGAAACGCCCTTCCGCAGTCGCAGTATTACAACATCGAGCGACGAAATTTCGCACGCTGTGATCGCAGATCGCATATTTCTATCACAGCATCGCACTATTACACAGAGCCCTTTACGGATATAAAGTAGAATGTAAAAATTATTTTAACTTAACAGTACAGGGAAAAAAGGTTAGTTAAAAAAAATTTTATTTGGGAACTAATTTCCAACATATTTTTGTAAGACAGCATCAATTATTATAAAATTTACAAGACATCCTGGAAAATATAAAAATTATGTCTGTATACACACACACACATATTATATATATATATATATATATATATATATATATATATATATATATATATATATATATATATAAGATTGTTATACGTTTACATATAGTTTTGTCGATTTACGAACACAGGCCTCTGAAGTTTATTTTGTTTCACATTATACTTTCTGCTCATTAATATGTATTCCGCAGGTTTATGACACATTTAAATAAATTATTTCAATGACCTGCGACATTATTGTTGCAGTACGTAAGACTGAAAAAATTTTGATATTTCGTTTACGAGCATTTTATGGTATGAATACAAAAAAAATTAATGTGTATCACACGTTACCTGTAACTAAATCCGATGATTCCTCTCTACTATGAGACTGTAGGCCCGTCACCATGTACAGCTTAACAACGTTCTCTGACCGAAGTACGGAAGCAGAACTGGGAGACGTTGACAATTCGGCAACGTCGCCAGATGTTCAGTTGACAGGAAACATCACGCGGAACCAAATATCTCCGCCAGTGTTTATCCAGTCCAAAGAGATCTTGAAACGTTTTCAGATTTAAGTCGTATCAGCAGTTTTTGTTTTCAAAACACTTGTCGCTCAAACATGATGATCTTCCAACTTACACTCTTTTTTTTAATGCTCAAAACAAACGATGCTAATCTTCTGAAGAACGTGACGACTTAACAGTCTGGATGAAGTTAGATCACGAAAAATGTACGTAAACAATTACGATAAATGTACAATTTAATTATATGGTTCTTTTTATACATGTCTTATTATTATAACATTTACTGAGTTGCACAACGAAAGTTGACATAAGGTTCAACACACTTTGCTTATAAAATAAATGTTTTTGCATTGTATATTCCTTGGTTGTATTAAAATCACCAGGAACTGGCAAATTTTCACATAAATACATACGAAGCAATGTTATACTTAGAGAACGTTTATTTCATATGTTTATAAACACTGATACCAATAAGTCAGCAATATTCATAACGTAATAGAAATCATTATGAAAATCAATCCAAGTGAGACAACGGGCAGTTATTTTATCGTAGAGAAGTATGGGCAGTAAAATGAAACTAAATAAAGAATAAATAAGCTTATTTATATCCAAGATCTCATGAAGTACACAAATTAATAAGAAAATTAACCCTCGTGACAAATACCTACATGCAGCTCGATGTTCTAAAATCTCGTGCTTTCCTTGACAGCTTAGACCTCAAAGCTGTATTCGAGGCGCACCGCCTGGCAAAATTAATGCTCAGCTACGCACTTTTTAAGAGGGCATGGTACATAATTCAACGCTAAAAGCGTCGGTTTACAATTGTAGGTTTCTCGTTGCCAGTTTTCACAAATCAACAAACAGCAACCCCAGACAATAGATTTCGCCAACTTTCTGAGCGAAAATTTTCTTGAATAACGTAATTCTGAAGAACAATTTCTGATGCAGAAATCATGTATAAATTAATTGCGGTGCAAGAGATCACTCTTAACGAATGCATCTTTCTAGGTAAACGTTTACTCATGATGTTGGCTAATGTTACCATCAAAAATTGTTGTTTTGCAGTTTTTAATAATTATTTAAAAAACGTGTATATTTCAAATTGTTTTTTTAACGTTTATTTATTACCTACCTCACAATTTTAAGTCTGGCAGGTAGGGCTTATCGTATCGACAAAGAGGTCTTTGGAGACTAAAGCAGTAGCGGGAAATACAGGAACAGGAAGGGAAACTACCATGGTCGGTAATTCGGAATGATCCTAGCTTTCATCTAGAGTGATTTAGAAAACCCTTTAAAACCGAAATTCACTGGTAATCGATCCAGTGTCAATTTGGACATTAGTCGAGTAAGATACCATTGTGTCAGCTCACTCTGTACGTACGTACTTGAACGCCAATAAGTTCCATACGCCTGGACCATATGTTTGCTGGAACTGTTTACGCAATACACTCCCCAGATATTAAACTATATTTGAAATGGAGTAGATTGGTGCAGGTTGATGATGCATGGCATACAAGTAAGACACTTGCAGTAAACCGCTGGAGCAGCAGAGTTGTATTCAGAGCACTCGTCCTCCACCACGACAATCCGGGCTCGATTTCCGTAGGAGTCACTGACGACTTTTAAATGTGGGTACGGTGTTGGACGTTGTCGGTGGCCGGCGAGATTCTCCTGTACATAATGCCGTTGATCCATACTCACCTCATGCCACGTTTCATCCTAACCAGTTCGAAAAAACCTCGCTGTTATCATCCGCCGTCGTCTTTTACATTTTTAAAATAACTATATTGTCGAATAAATTAAACTATATTTGGCCATGACTGACAGACGATATTAAATATAAAATTGCAATCATTGCAGAACAGATATTGTTTTTTCATTTCAACAATTTTCATTTCACAAGCCAAATACTGTAATAACTTATTGATGCTATACGTACAATTTCCACTATGTCATACTCTACGCCCGCCGCACAAAGAGTAAATGTTTAAAAGTATGGGACAAATTTTGACAGTGTTTATATTAATCCAATATGGTACCCGATGTCCCACCTCAAGCGCTAAGCAAATCTCTCCACTACCTTTCATTAAATTAAATGTCCGTCTATAGCACATAATGAACTTTGTTGAACGTTATAGGACACACCCAGAAAATCTGAGACAAGAGGTGCCTGGAATTGTGAGGATAGACACATTGTTCCCGATCAGCATGAAGTGGAAGAAATGAAATATTCCGGGTACACGGAGGAAATGAAATATTCCTCGGGCGTATCCTCAAACATATCCGCCACGTTTACACAAAGTAAGAAATCTCTTAACATATCCGTAGGGCATCAAACCTATATAGACGAGCAAACTTCGCAGTCATTGAAGTTTCTTCGAAATGGCGTAAGAATACGACGCAGTTATAACAGAAACCTTTCTTTATAAGCTTGGACCTACACCAAAAATAAACAAAAATAGTTTCTTGTCTAAACATTTTATCCAGCGTGACTATTAAGAAAAGCTATTCTCTGCCAACCATAAGCAATACAGCGAGCCAATTACAATATATTTTTTCTCACTACTTAAACCAGCGAGTACGAAGAACAAACTACCAAAATAGTATGTTAACTAACAATTCATTTGAAGTTTATCAAACAGGAGCCTTCAGAAAGATACTGAAGGAACGGTACTGGTGCTTTAATTAAACACAAAATAATACATACCTTTATTACTCTCCGGTCTGCCTTGAGCAACGGATATTGTCGCAACTTTAATTAGAAGGAAATAAGCTAGTTCATACACAAACTGTAGATTTTTTATATAAGTTATTGTAGAGACACCGCTTAAGAAGTAACTCGGAAAGGTTTTCTTGTGAAACTGTGTATTATTAATATGTAACAACGCGCGTGGTGTGGTAGCACTCTCTCTCTCTCTCTCTCTGAAGTTCACAGTAAGCTTGCATACTTCACATACATCCTTAAAGTGCACTGTAATTAGGCAAATGTTTCCTTAGTGCAAATTTAGCATAACACGAATATACCGATGAATATTGCGAAATGAGAGCATTTAGTTTCAGTGTACGTTTAGTTTAGCGAATCGACATATTCACAGCAGTAATTCTTAAGAAATTTGTTTTAAACAAATTTTCATTTTTTTTTTTTTCAGTTTGTTTCGTTGCCCAGACTTTGTTTTAAGGATGTTCATTAATACCCTTGTTGGGCCAGTTGGGATGTGATATTTGTTGTTGGGATGTATAAATGACACAATTATGTCAAGGTACGAATCTTCACGGTGTAGTGTTATGTCATACAATCATTAAATTTTAGAGATTTTCATAACAGAGGAAGTTCGAAAAAAATGTAAGCGGAAACTTTTGTAATGAAAGTAAGACGAAAGCTGTCTAAAAAAACGATGAAAAAACTGAACGAAGGCGGTAGACATAAACGCGTTAAAAAAAAAAACTGATCGAGTTAACTTGAACGACTCAGTCCCGTGAGTATGTCTTCACGATGTTCAGAAATTAGACACATTGTGGTCAAACGCCTAAATATAAATCAGGGTTTTAAGTTAGTGGATATTCAGAACAAGCCAGACTACTATACATAGGAATATACTAAATGGCGATATAAGCAGCTGTAGAGATTTAAGTTCAAATACATTTTTTAAAGATAAAATAATAAAAACATACAGTTTTAACCTGTACTAAACGATAAAAATAAATTTGCATTCATGATAAATTTAAAATAAAATACAAATGTCAAGCTTCAGTACATAAATTCTCCTCTTCCAAAAACGAATTATTTGTTTCGTGCTTGATTATTCGAACTATTAAAACTGTGAACATAGTTTCATTACATTATCGTTTTAATATTTTAGATTATTAACATTTTTTTCGTGCCATATCACGTGCATCGTCTGAAAACAAAAGTTTACCCTAGCCCCAAGCACAAGTCGAACGTTGACATTGTAGATTATCGAGTTAATTCTGGAAGATATATTGAACGCGAGTAAACTTCAATTGGTTCATTTATCGAACGACTGGTGTTGTTTCTTGCCGGGTTCATCGAGTGACGTATGGAAATCCTGAAGATGTAGGTCTACATACTCGTAAATGTGGTGGAATATAGCAGAATATGTAGTAGAAATAAATATCGTATGTGGGTATTCGAGGGCCATATTATCGTACCTGTAATACAGAATTACAGTTGGGCGCTGGTAGGCATCTGCTTGCTTCTGAAGGATGACATGAAATGAGGCCCTACATTTAGAGGTGTCGGATTGAGGGGGCGGGGGGAACGGGAAATCCCCAAAAAAACCTGCCAACCAGCGACATCGCCCAGGACGATTCCCACATGCAAGAATCCAGGGATCGACCTCACCGGGAATCGAATCTGGATGGCATTGGTTGGAGGCGAGTGCTCTAGCTACTGCGCCACAGTGTAGCAGAGAAAGGGGAGAGGGTAGTGGAACTGTGTTGGAAGAAAGGACTGATATGCTTGATCTGTAGACGAATGTAGATGAAATCCGAGGAACTATGACGTCAAACGACTAGTTGTAACAGTAGCTGGACGGAATGCCGATGTGTTTGTCACTGGCTTCTAGAATGTTCTGTGGAGGCATGCTGATTGGACGACACGTATTAACGTCGTTATCTGGAGCTCTGTACCAAGACGTGCGATAACATAACTCTTCCAGCGTATACGCTCGACACGCCCGACGGGCAGTAAATTCTACAAGTTGCAGAATTTAATTATTTTGTTCGTTTCGCTGTTGATTGTCAGCATATATCTAACATTGAGACATCTGTGAATCCTTCACGCAACAGGGTTTGTAAGCGGGCGGGCCTCTCACTCGAGATAGCAAGGTGTCGTATGACGCTTATTGCCTCAATTTCAATCACGAGTGCCTCTCTTAGATATCAATCCACCCCTATAGATGTCAAGCTTTTGATGACGTCAGAGAAAATTGTCATATTCTTTGTACACGGCCTAAAATGTTTGTGAATAAGGTGACATAAAATACAGCTTATTGAATATTTTTCTGCCTTGTTTTAGAAAATAATGAAACTCAAACATTAACGAAGGTGTGTTTGTAAGGGCATTGATTGTTTATGTTGCATAATACATGTAAAATTAAATCAACTGAATTCTAGGTACACAAGGATTCTATTTTGTATGTTTCTTTTTAAATGAATAAATAATAATCTGCACCAAACTATATGTGTTGGCATCTAACAAGGTAGAATTAAAAAAAAAAAGCGGTTATTTGTAACGGTTTCACCCGCTATTTTAAAATTCATGTATTACCGTTATTTTTTTTATTGCAGTTCATAATTTACGCGACAAATTCCCGATAAATCTGACAGTCATGTACTATAGAATATGTAAAAAAATATATTAAAGATTTTATATCTTTTCCAAAATTTATAATTTGAATCATTTAATTTTGTGCTTGTATTCGTAAGGATGGACCACTAGGGAAGCACGTGTACATAGACACGCACATACACACGCATTTACACACAAATGCACTGAGTACATGTAACATGACGCAATAAAACTAAAAAACTTTCAATTACTACGTGGCCTACGGTCCGTAGCAAACAAATGTATTAGCAGGGATATCAACAATTTCTTGAACCTTAATCTTCTAAGAAGTGACGTTTTGACGGTTTGTGGAAGAATACAAAGAAATGCGCTCGTGACTCTGGCGTGTGTTTCGAAACTTCTCCGTTAGTCAGCACGTGATATTTGTTCAGAGTTTCATGCGGTCCGCCAAGATTTTCTTTCTCCCACTCTTTTACAAGTGAAGTAGCCTCCAGAAATCACGCACTGATCTAGAACTTTCGGCTGTATCCGCAAAAAATCTGTGCTCCTTATACATCATCTTATCTCATAGTCATAGCCAGTATTTTCCCGCGAAACGATGTGATAAATAGCGCATCTCGGTTTGACAAGCAGATACGGGGGTTTTTAAATAGTATTACTTTTTGAATACAGCCTGTTTACAAAGAACTTTACTTTGTTCTATTTAGAATTTTTAACGTCACTTGAAGTTTCTCCTGCATACCCATATAACTCGCAGGAACTACTGAACATTCTTCGAATGTAACCTTGTAATTGAGTGTTCGAAATTTATTGTTCCATGCTGGGAGGTTTTTATAATAAGTTACTGCTACTGGTCATTGCATGTGACCTTTCATTGTAGTGTTATTATTCCGGTATAAAATACTGTTCACAAAATTATTTGCAAGGAAAGGATAATAAAAAATGATTCCATGTTGTGTGTAATAGCTCTCGGTAACAAATAAAATATTTGTGAATGTAATGTTACGAGTCCTTCCATCCGTTTGAGCATAAAATAGGAAATCGAGAACTCAAGATTAACTGCTGCACGAATTACCTCCTGTACTGCATGTACACGCCGGAAAGATGGTCACAAAGATGAACGTAACAGTTGTTGGTTGAACATGGATAAAATATGACTGGTAGAGCCAATTATATACAAATATTAAACATGGACAGTAATATACATAACAGAGGTTAGGCAAACTAGCGTTGTATAAACGAAATTTGCAACCTAGTCGGGTTGCAATTGTGCAAAATCAATGACCCGTGGGAAATTTGATGATTCAAGAATGGGAGTGGTATCAATCTCTTTATTATGAAATGTAGAATCAATAGTACAATGGTGGAAGTGCACCATTGGTGGCCGATTCAAGATATATGCTAAAAACAAAATGGCCGCAATCTGCTATACGTGATAGAGCTTTTTTCGAT
>PNEQ01063786.1:6577-37001 GCA_003012365.1 Medauroidea extradentata | reverse complement strand
GGAGTGTGACGTCATAAGTAAGATCGGGTGAACTCGGGTCACTTCGTATCTAGGCCAGATCCACACTAAACTTCAAGAAGTAGCAGCCAGGCTCAAACTTAAATGCACTAAGCATACGAAATCTAGTGCCACTTGAAACATCCACTTGAGCAAGTACGAGTGGAGCCTTCAACTCAAGTCACGACTGTGCATACGGCCCGAAATCTAGTGCCACTTGAAACATCCACTTGAGCAAGTACGAGTGGAGCCTTCAACTCAAGTCACGACTGTGCATACGGCCCTTCGTATCTAGGCCAGATCCACACTAAACTTCATGAAGTAGCAGCCAGGCTCAAACTTAAATGCACTAAGCATACGAAATCTAGTGCCACTTGAAACATCCACTTGAGCAAGTACGAGTGGAGCCTTCAACTCAAGTCACGACTGTGCGTACGGCCCCTACACTCGAGAAGTAACGAAAATTAGAGAAGTAACGAAGATTTTTGTCGAAATGAAACGAAACGAATAACTTAGAATAAGCCGCCTTCTACGGCCGTGACCCAACTACACCTTTGGGTGTAGAAGTTGTAAATGGCACAACCCGCCTACACAAAGCTTATGTTTCCTTTTTATATAATTTACTCTGACAACGTAAGGTTTACTCTAACGTGTGGATCGAGTAAGGTTTTTAGTAAGCTCTTTATGTTTCTGTAAACGGCTAAGAAAATTAATTGATATAACTTTTTAAACAATGTATTTAGCACAAAAAATAAATATTTGAATTCAT
Organism: Medauroidea extradentata; assembly: GCA_003012365.1. NCBI lineage: Eukaryota > Metazoa > Arthropoda > Insecta > Phasmatodea > Phasmatidae > Medauroidea > Medauroidea extradentata. The sequence continues at coordinate 36,235 of PNEQ01063786.1, read as the reverse complement.
TTTTATGTTTTTATTACTTAATAATCTATTATGTATGAAAATGTCAATTTGACGCATACGCATGCCACGTGCAACCAACAGCGTTAAGAAATGGACCAGTTCCCAACAAATATATTGCTAATTAGCGGTAAAAGAAAATCGGGCAAGGATTTCATTTCTGAAAGGATTACTCACAGGTTAGAACTCAACAATACTTTTTTTTCCGGCTTTCTTGTTAACATGTTGACGTTAGGATCTCGAATCAAGGCTTCCAACATCAGAATGATAGTGGTAGTTTTAATCTGTTTTCCGTTAAAAGAAAATGTTCACAGTTTTACAGTCGTGTTATAACTTAATTGTGTTACTATTTAAGTGTTGTCAATTTCTTTGTTAAAATTTTCTGGCATAGGTTATGTGCCGTGGTAATGTGTAACTGTTTGTGTTTCCTATCTCTACTTGTGGTTAGTGATATTTTGCTGGAGTTGGCATAGTTATTTTGAGAAGGTTATTGCATTGGAGAAAGGATAACCCCTGTTGATGTTTGCGTAGCTATTTATGGTCTTTAGAGTCGTATGTATTTACGGTGTAAACGTTAAATATGGCAGAAAAAGATGTTAAGGGTAATGCCGATTGTTACGACGATGAAATGGCGGCTTTATTGGACGATGCATTGAGTGATTTTGAGAAACCAACACCTAGTTCTATTGCAACTTCAAAGGAAGATAAACCTGGTAGCAGTTCCGTTAGTGAAGACGTGAAATGGACGGAAGAGTTTCTAAGGCAGGCAACTGCTAACTTAGAGCAAAGTATGGGACCGTTTCTTGAAGCTATAGAGTCAGACGAGGGTTTAACACCAGAACAATTTACTGCCCAGATTCAAAAGTTGGCTGAAGTAGCTGCAAAATCAACATCAGGAGATAGTGGTAGTAAAGATGACACAGAGTTTTCTGCAGCGATATCACAGACACTCAAAAGTTTGTCCGAAGGTAAAGAGAATTTGAATAATCCTATATCAGAGGAAGATTTAAAAAATATGCTGAGTAATCTGGGTCTGGGTGATGGCACAGATGAAGGAGCTGATTTTATGCCCTTCATGCAGCAAATATTGCAGTGTATTCTCTCCAAGGAAATTCTGTACCAACCTCTCAAAGATCTGGCTGATAAGTATCCAGAATGGCTAGAGAAAAATGAAAGCAGTCTGGAGCCTGCAGAGTTGCAGCGCTATAGAAAGCACAGTGATTTGATTGGGGAAGTATGCAATGAACTTGAGCAAGAATCAGAAAATGACAGTGCAGATGTAAAGAAAAAGAGATTTGATAAGGTAATGAATCTTATGCAGAAGATGAGTGATTGTGGACAACCTCCGAAAGAGCTTGTTGGTGCTGTAGGAAATGTTTCTGAACAATTAACTAATCAATTGCCACCTGGTTTTGATGCGTCACAGTGTTGTATTATGTAGTACTGTTTGACCAATTTATTGTAAATTTGTAAATACAGTAGCTACCTACGTTTTACTGTACACTTGTTCAAGGAAGAGTCTTTGTTTAGGTATGTGTCAGTTTTAATTAGTTTTGTTGGAATAAAACAAGTAATTTGTGTTTATTTAGTATTTATCATTAAACTTATGTACCGTAGTCAAAAGTGTACCACCATCTAAATTGCATGTCTTTGTGAGGGTTTGTGCAGCAAAGTGACCTTAAAAGGATAAAACAGGTAGAAAGAGTAATTACGAGAGGGAGGAGAGCATTGTGCCTGTTGGGAAGAGTACTGAAGGGACTGTGGTATGACCAGTGGTGGAGTATGGGGCTACTGAGTTGGATCTGTACCAGAAAGTTGAGATTCAGGAACTTAAAGTGCTAAAAAGGTAGCAGGCCTGGTGAAGGGAAGGTGGGGAAGGCATTGGCAGGATGGATAGGAGGAAGGTAACTATAGACCATAGTGGTGAAGAAAATAGGATGAAGTACATTGAAGGAGAGTTGGAAAGACCGGTCAGGATATACAAAGTTTTGAGTGGATAGTTACAATAATAAATTTTCTTGCTATTGGGAAAGCGTCCGGTGGCAAGCATCCAAGCACCACTACAACATCCTCTCCAAAGCCCTTCTAAACTGTCCCACTCCCCGCAACAACACCACATCCTCCTGCAACAAATTCCACTCCCTGAACGTCCTAACCAGCATTGACTGTAGTCCCAGTCCCGTCCTCCGCCAGACCCGCATTATTTTTTTACTGTTGTTGCCTCTACCCCTATATCCACCCTTATTTGGATGTTCAGCTAGTGCACTCCATCCTCTGTCCCGTTCCACTACTATTTTATACATCCTAATCAGTCTTTCCACCCTCCTCCTATCCCTCAGTGAGTGCCATCCCATATCCCTCATCATCACTGATGGCCTGAAACTACTTTCATCCTCTCCATCCTGCCCCAGCCTTATCCACTTACCCTTCACTCATCTGGCAGCTCTTCTCTGCACCTTCTCTAGTGCCTTCACCTCCACCTCAACATGGTGGTCCCACTCAGCTGCAGCAGACTCAAGAACAGGCCAGACCATGGTGTTGTAGGCCTTCTCATTCACCTCTGAGCTGGTTCCCATTAATATCCTACCCATAATTCCTAGCACGTTCCTACCCTTTGCGACCACTCTCTGGATTTGGCTTTTCCACCCAAGATTTTTATGTAGAACAACTCCTAGGTACTTATACTCGGATGCCTCACCTATTTCCTGCCCTGCCCTATAGGCGTCCCTGTTCTTTAGCCTTTTCCTTGTAAACCACACGAGTTTAGTTTTCCTAACATTTGTCTTCATTTTGTTTTCAAGTGTCCACAGCCTTATTCGCTCAATATCTTCCTGTAACTTGTTCTCACATCCCATCACTGAATAGAGCACACAATCATCAGCGAATAATCGTATTCGGCTGGTAACCTCCAAACCTATATCATTAACCATTATGGTAAACAATATCGGACCTAGCACACTCCCCTGTGGCACCCCTGAAGAGACCTTTCCCTCAATTGACACAGTACCCCCCCACTTTTACTCTCTGAACCCTTCCCTTGCGGAAATCTCCTATCCACCCTACCAACCTCTTGTCTTCTAATAGGTCATCCACCTTTTGCATTAGTTTCCCATTAGTTTTCCCATTAGGCACCTTGTCAAATGCCTTTTCAAAGTCTCTAAAACAGGCATCCACTTGCTTTCCCTCATCAACATCTTTCACCAGGTCCTCCAACAGACCGGCCAACTGAGTCTCACATGAATATCCTTCTCTGAAACCATGTTGGTATTCCGTAAGCCAGTTATTTTCATTCATCACCTTAACTACGTACTGTGCTACCAATCGTTCCATCACCTTCCCGGTATTCAATGTAAGACTCACCGGCCTGTAACTGCTGGGGTGCGACCTATCCTCCCCATGCTTGTATATGGGTACCACCAGTGCCTCCTTCCGTTCTAATGGGAGCTTACCTTGTTCCAGTGACCTGTCAAACAGCACTTTGAGATATTTAATCAACTCCTTTACAGCAAACTTTAAATGCCCCATTTCCAATACCATCTGGTCTGACCGCCTTGCTACTTACCAGCCCTCTGGTGATCCTGGCTATATCCTTCACTTGAATTCTAAATTTGTCACCTCTTTTCCTATCCCCCTTATCATTCCTTTGCCACATGTCAAGTGGCTCAAAAACATCCAGGTATTGCCTTTGTAGCATATCAGCCTTCGCCTTGTCTGTTGACGCAACCAGACCCTCCTTATCTTTCAACTGTGAAATCCCTCCATCCCCTCCTCTCATCTTCCTAACATACCCATAGAACTGTTTCCAGCTCTTATCTCTTCCTAGAGCCATTATGTTCCCCAAGTACTTGTATTTTGCATGTTTAATTTCTTTTTCTAGTTCTCTTCCCATCTCCTTTAGTTGGTCCCTAGCCCTCATCACCTCTTTATTTTTACACTCTGCATGGAATTTTCTACACTTTCTTTTCATTATTTTTATCTCCTTACCATAATATGGAGGGTCCCCACATGACCTTAGCCTTTTTTGAGGGAGAAATTCCTTTAGTGTTGTTTCCACAGTTCTTTTAAAGTTTTCCCACAAGATTTCTACACTTTCATCCTTAGACCATTCCTCAAATCTCTCCTTAAGATGGTTTTCTGCCCCTTTGCCATCCCCCCATCTGAATTGCCATATCACCTTGCACCCGGGATCTACTGCTTTAAGTTTCTCAATTCCAATCTCTACCACAGGGATGTCATGATCAGAGATTCCTTCCAAAACTACAGCATCCCTTATAACATCCCCAGGCCTGACCAACACCACGTCCAGCACTGCCCCCGAATTCTCCCAAGCACGCCTCGTAGGTGTTACCACTGCCTACACAAGGCCCCTGTTTACCAGCGCAGCTGCCATCCTCTGCATTACATGTCCCATCTCCTCTGCCCCTTCAAGCCACTGCACACCAGGCATGTTCATATCTTCTGCTACCATAACACACTGCCTGCTAGGATGGTGAGTTACATTGTCACCTTTCAAGGGAGAATATAAGGGGAGAGGAAACTACGATGAGAAGATTCAAAGAGGATGTGAAAGGGAGCATAGTGGGGTCGGCAGTCTATGCTTGTGAAGGAGTGGAATGTTTTGCAGGATGACTTTAATGTTGTGGGGTTGGAATTTGGAGAGTTCGGGAAGGATTTGAAGAGGCAGGAAAAGGTGATCTGGCTAAAATTTTGAACTATTCATTAGTTATAAAGTAATAGTACTTCAGGTCTATGCTTGAAATGAATTGAAATAAAATAACAGGGTAAATGTGAAGAGTACCTACTTATTGTATACTGGCTAAACTATTAGTTTTATAGGTATTGTTTGTTAATAAAAAATTGTTCTTTTTTTTACTAGAAGTCTACCTTCATAAAGAAACTTGTGCTTTGATTAAATTTTTTTGTGTTAGACAGTGATAGAAACACTTTTAATTAATAAGGTATACCTGTTAAAAAAAATAGTTTGGCCAGTATTGGCCAGTCTTTAATGAGTAACTTAACTACGTTTCACATTTATTAATAATTTGTATGGAAAGTTTTCAACATGCTGTCAAATATGTGTATTGGACATACATGGACTTCTGTTGCAGTATTTACAATTGTGTATAACAGCTCCTTTTTAAAAAATTGTGAAAGTGCCTTTGGTGCTTACATAATTGTCTAAGGTTGTGTTCCAAATAGGTAAAAATGCATGATCATGTACTCACACTCAGAAGTTACGTCAGAGAGAGAGTTGTTCTAAATGGCAGAGTGCGAGTATGTGTAGCGAGCATGTGTGACCAGCACACATGTGCTTTTGCTTAAAACTAGGATCAGAAATTCGTCAGACAAATATTCTTGAACACAGTAGGCCTAATAAAGAGTTTCTTGCAGAAAGATTTAATTGCTAGACAAATTTTCTTCAGCAGACAGCACTATAAAATGAGTTATTCAGCACAAATTCATACAAATGCTCTTTGAACATGCTAGCACCATTCAGGTAGTTTATTGTAGAATCTTATCCCCACGTTTTATTGTATTTTATAGTAGTTGCATACACTTATTTCAGGTAAATTGCATTTGAATGCAGATCAAATAGGCATATTTTATAGTAACAATTTAAGTACCTAATATAAAGTTAATACCTAACAGCTGCTATAATGTTCCAGTCTCTTTATTATTAATAATAATAATAATAATGTAATAATAAATTGGGCAAAAGTGTAAAATCATTACACATAATTGAATGATACATCAGTGTATGTTCCAAAAATTTAAAAACTCTTCAATTGAGTAAAAAGCTTGTGTTAGCAGTAGTTCTTTCAGTTTAATCGTAAAAATCTTTCTTGTTTATGTGACAAAGTTTTACAGTGCTGCAGCAAGACATTAACTTTATTGTGGTTGCATATGCTCCTTTCTGATACATGGATAGTGACGTAGATAGATAAAACGAATGTGTTGCTATTTGATCTTGTTGAATAGTTGTGAATATCACAGTTTAAGTTACAAGTATTTATGTTGTTTACAACATATGATAATGTGTCATAAAGGTATGTACGTATGGCATTGTTAGAATTTTTTCTTATTTAATGGGATTTTTATACGAATCTATATATTTTTTTTACAATGACTTTTTTTTTTGTAAGATAAAAATTTGTTTGGACTCAGTTGAGTTTCACCAATACGCTACACCATATGACATAATGGAAGGATATTAATTGAGAAAAATGTCTAAGTGAAAAACAAGCAGCACATAATTTTTTTGCTATATATTTAGATTGTTCTTTCCAATCTATTTTGTTGTCAATAAGTAACCCTAGGAATTTTATATATTTAACACCCTTAAGATATGTTTCGTTAGATTTAACCTAATTTTCTTTGTTTAAATTATTTTTGTGATAAATATAATGTAGTTTGCTGTATCAAAATTTGTAGCTAGATTATTAAATGAGAACCATTCGAAAAGTTTTGAAATAATTTTTTTAGATTTAGTTTAGAGTTAAGTGGTGAATTTGCTTTTATGAGAATGCTGGTATCATCTGCATACAAAATTGTTGTCAATTCTTTTCCCAGAAAGTTGGGTAAATCATTAATATATATCAAGAAAAGTAATGGGCATAATATTGAATCCTGGGGAACCCCTTTTTTTTATTTCAGAAAAATTAGACAGAATACAAAATATCTTGAATTTCCACTTTCTAACGCCTTTCATTCAGGCATGACTTGCATTAGCAGGTCATGAGTAAAACAGTCAGATGCCTATTTTAGATCACAGAAAATACCTATCACATGTTTTTTATGGTTTAAAGAAGTGAGAACATTAGTTGTTAGTTTATAAATGGCATGCCCAGTAGAAAATCCTTTCCTAAATCCACACTGATTAGGTGATATAATATTTTTGGTTTCCATATGTTTAGTTAATTTTTTATGTATTACTTTCTCCAATATTTTTGCAAAGACTGATAGTAGTTTTCAACACAAGTTTTATCTGCTTTTTTGAACACTGGTTTAACAACAGCCACTTTCAACGTTTCGGGAACTCCACTGATCTTAGCACACTGTTACAGATTTCACTTGAGGGTATACTAATTTGATCTGCACATTCTGTAAAACAATGTTATTAATACCATCATAGCGAAAGGTGTTATTTTGGTTTTAATGATTTGATGATGTTTACTATTTCTTGAGGGTTTGTACTTGTTACCGAGGTATTTGTTACATCGAAGTCGTTTATTTTATTTATGTATTCACTTGAATTAGGATTCATTGAACAACTATTAACTATTGTTTCTGCCACTGCAATAAAGTATTTGTTAAACTGGCCTGCTACTTCTGTAAGATTGCTTGTTATTTTATTATCATTTTTAAGCGAAATTGTTTCTTTAACTTTATCAGTTTTTTTATATAATTCTTTATTTATAACTTTCCATTTACTTTTTAACTTTATTCTTAGAGAGTTTAATTTGGCTGTCTGTGTACATACGTTTAGCTTTAATAATAACAGTATGCGGTACTTCACAGTCAGTTTTATAATATATCTTGTATTCACTATTACAGCTGACTTGGTATTCCTTAAACAATTAATTTTTTTCCAAGAAATTTTAATGCCCTTTGTTAACCAGTTTTTGTTATTAGTTGAATTTGCCTTGAAAAGCTTCATGGGAAAGTGCTCTTCATATAGCCTGTAGTATGAAATGCATTAAACTTTTCACGAGTAGTAGAATTAACAATAATATTCCAATTGATACATGTTATGCCAAGGTATTTCTGATATTGGTAGGCCCAGACAAGTCTCGAGCTTTCTTGTTTATATTTTGTAAGCTGGCTTGAGCAGTTGAAAGTATGGTAACATTATTAATTGACCATCATGATCTGATAAACCAATTATATGTACATATATACATTATATTTATCAGTCATGGTATGGTTTATGAATTTATTATCTATTGTTGAGAAAGTGGTGGTGGTAATCCGTGTTGGAAAAGTAACTGTTTTAAATTAAAAGTGTTTTAAAATTGTGATAAGTTTCTGTTTCTCTGAACTGTCAACTGAAAAGTCCATATTAAAATCACTAGATAATATTATTATATCTGTACAATTATATGCTAGAGAAAGAATTTTTTCTAACATTAAAGTAAAATTATTTAGATTACATAATGGAGCTCTGTAAACTGCTGTAATTACATATCTTTGTGCTCCGAAAGTCAAATTACACATACAACTTAAATTTTTTTTTCAGTGCATTTATACGACAAAATATTATGTAATTTAGTACAAATATGCATACTCCTCTCATTTTATAAACATTTTTGCAGAAAGATCCTGCTAATTTGTAACCTTCAATCTTATACTGAATTATTTGTGATTCTCTTGAATGATGTTCAGTAATACACAGAGCCACAGTATTTAATTGATTGGGTTCAGGTAATAATGTCAGGTCTGTTATATTATTGCTCTTATTGTAAAGCACTCTTACATTTTGATGAATTATACTGAGCAATTTGTGTTTACTTATTTTTACACTGTTTGAAGTACCCAAATCACATTTCACACCTTGTTGAATATGAGTTAATGTTGACTTAAATTTTTCTGAATCTGACGTATAATGGCTTGCAGTTAGTTTTTTGTTACCTATGTATCTGGAACATGAAACTGTAAAGGAATTGGGTCTCGCTTTGTAGTTGCCTTCTGCACTGCTTCACAAATTTTTGGGTTAAGTTTTTCCCAGCACTGTTGAGATGGTGACCATGTCGAGTGTACACTTCCCTACCTATATCACCAGTGTCTATAAGTGTGACATTTCTAAAGTGTTCACAGATATTAATCATCTTGTTTTTTTTTTGTTACCTAACCTAATCTAACTTAAAATAACCTAACAAAAAATTTTTTTTTACGTAGGACTATTTCTAACATCTCCATAAACATTTTCATCAATAAACTATACCTCTAAAATCAAGTTAGTAATCAGTAGTAGTTGATATCTACTTGTCTATTTAAATATGCCATGGCCAGTGCAGTGTGAAATGATTGTGGAGGCAGTCTTAATCAAAGTAATTTCCGTTAACTTTTTATCTGTCTTATTTTTATACATATAGTAAGTCATCCGGTTACATTCTTGAAAAGCATGATGTAAATAGGATGTAAATGGAAACAATGCAAATTGAGTTGGACCAGCCGCCCGCGGCCTACAGCCAAACACGTCAGTTGGCCGGCTTGCAGCAGGTACATACAGATCACTGATGGACAGTGAAGTGACAGTGTGGGAAACAAGTCCAACTACTTACCAGCTGTTTATCGTGGTTATTTTAACCAGTGGTTTTACATTTAACAACTGGAATATTTAAGAAACAATACAGACATTTTTTATTAATTTTTATGCATTTGAAAACATGTTTTTATTACGCTTTTCATAAAAAATAGTGAGATGTGGGAAAGTTAAAATATTTCAGTATGTGGAGCAAAAATGTAATAATAAATTATGTCCACATTCTGCATTTAATATGGAAAGATACAAAATGGTTTAGAACTTCACACACGTGTGAATGAGGTGGATTCAATACATGTTGAGCACTTTTTATAGTGATCAGTGTGTCTGTTGTCTGCTGTATCAGCTTTCTCGAACAGTGCAATGTCATCTTGTGCAAGTATGAGGTTGGGCTACGGCAGACTTGACAACAGTGTCTGCCGTCTGGCAATGTGACTCGACCCACATGTACACACACACACACTGCTGGTGGCCTGGCCTGGCCTGTGATGTATGATATGCATGCGCTGCAGTCACGCATGTAGACGTGTGTAGTTATCTGCCCACATGTATTACAAGCTGGTTATTTTCCCATGGTCTAATGCAGCACTTGCCATTAGTTACGCTGAGAGAGTGTGAGTGAAGTTTCAAATTGTGCTTCGACAACAGTCAAAAAGTGGCATAAGTTATGCAATTGAGGCCTGTAGGGCATGTTGTTTTGGAAAAAAATATTGGTACAAGTAGTAAGTTATTGCATATTTTGTATAGTTTTTTTTTTATGGCCTACATTTCAATAGCATATTGCTGATGAACAATTTCATAAACTTCCGCACCAGAAGTAGTGATACTGCAATTTACATGCAGTCTGACAGCCAATGTGTGGTCAAAGAAAGTAGAGACAGCTGCACCCTCATGGTGTCAGCAGCCACGTTAACATGTCTGCGACCTCTTAAAACTATTAAACTAGGTCTATTGCATAATTTTGCTAGTGTACTTTGGACTTGAGTGTTTGGTGGAACACGTTACTCGTGCTGTGCGAGTACGAGATGTGTTTTCTGTCATGGATAATTAGCCAACATGGTGAAAACTATTTTAAACAAAACTGCCTAAGATATTTTTATGTGTGTTCTCGTTTAGATGTAAAAAATAATGACTTTGAAGCTAGTAGAAACAGGCGAGCATGACATTAACATCTGGGTCACAAAACATTGAATGAAATCATGTTGGCCTAACTCTTTACTTACCGGTATATCAATTGCTCAGCCTGTATCAAAATGTTGCATAAACACACATTTTCATGGATAGCGAGACAGGTGTAAATTTTTTTTGTAAACAATGTACAAGGTCTATGTGTTACACTATACAGTGTCCCACTGCACGACATAGTCTTGCAACTTGCAAGGCCGGTGTGTTACCCTGGTGGACGTGCGAAGGCCCTTTGGCCTAGCCTGCGTAAGCTGCTGATGGTGACTTTCATGCCCCTCGAATCCCCTGAACGGACTTGAGGTGCCATCATAAATAGAAGCAGTCTCGTGCTGACTTGAACTTTATGGTGACTGCAGGCGATTGCTGGACCCTGCACTCCCGGGCACTGTCTGTTGCACCGACTCTGTGCGCTGAACTCTTGGGGAACTGCAGGTGTCCTCCTAAGCTATTTCATGTGACTCACTGAGTTGTGCCGCTAGGTGATTCCCCTGGTGAGGAGCAAGACCGCCGGCAATCGCAGCTGGGACCTTATGAGGGTTTGGGGTCGAACAGCCAACATCTCTGCGCAAAAGTTGGTCGCCATGGTGTCTGTGCTCGTGAGAGGTGCTGTCTCGGACTACGTAAATAAGATGTCCTTGCATCCCTGTGATCTTGCCAGGTACCCACTTAGCGTAGCCCCTAAACCACACAGGATTGTCCTCGTTGAACCGCCGTGCTGCGATTCTATCTTGTGTTGACACGGAGGGTTTGTGCTCCTCCTTGACTTTAGGGTGAATCTGAGCCAGTGCTGTCCTCAATGGTCGTCCCATCAGAATCTCGGCAGGTGTTTTCCGGGTCCCTGTGCTTGGTGTGGTGCGCTGTGCGAACAACACCATGGCCAACCTTGTTCGCCAGTCACCACTTTCCAGCTTTTCAGCTTCGCTTTCACTGTATACACCATGCGTTTCACCTGGCCATTGCTTGAAGGGTGGAAAGGGGTTGAGCGAAGGAGTCTAATGCCATTCCGCCTCGCAAAAGTTATCTCTCGAGATGTGAAAGCTGCCCCATTGTCCGAAACAATGCATTCTGGCACGCCATGCACGCTGAAGATGTCCCGGAGCTCTCAAACCACTACTACTGATGAAACAGATGGCAAGACTCTCACCTCCGGCCATTTTGAAAACTCATTCACAACTGTCAGGAAAACTTTACTTTGGAAAGGCCCGAAGAAATCTATGTGGATTCTTTCCCACGACTGATGTTCTGGTTCCCATCAGGTACCCTGTGCCTTGGGTGGGTTGACTCGGAGTTGCTGGCATCGCCCCACGAACTCTTCAATCTCTTTGTCCATCTTTGCCAACCACATATAGCTGCGGGCGACCGCTTTGGACCTGACAACACCATCATGTGATACGTGCAGCATTTGCATAAATTCTTTCCGCAATGCTGCCAGTATGACCACATGGGTGCCCCAAAGAATGCATCCTCCATATAGCGACAATGCTTCTCTCCTAAACCAGTAAGGGCGAAGTTCATCTGGCACCCCTCTGTGATTTGGCCAACCCCCTCGTGTGTACTCTTTCACGATCCCCAGCACCGGGTTGGCGTCAGTCAGCCTTGCGATTCTTATTGCTTCAATCGGAGGGTCTGGAAGAGCTTCGATCATCAACACATTCCTGACGGCTGAGACATCCTTTTCCGAAATGCCAAGCGGTAGCCGGCTCAATGCATCAGCATGTCCTATGCTGGGGCCTGTTTTGTACACTACCCTGTAGTTGAATGTGGACAATGTCAAACTCCACTGTAGTAGTCTCGGGGACATGATGTCCGACATCTGCTTGACCGGGTAAAATAATCGCAACAGAGGCTGGTGGTCAGTTACGATTGTAAATGGTCATGCGATCAAGTACTGTCGGAAACTACATGATAGCTAAGGCCTCTTTATTAATCTGCGCATAGTTCTTTTTGTGCTTGTGTAAGGTACACAACCCGAAGGCAATTGGTTTTTCATTCCCGTCCTCGTCAATGTGTGCTAGCACAGCACCCAGGCGGTACTCAGAGGTGTCGCATGTCAACACCACTGGTTTAGTCATGTCATAGTGCACCAACACAGCTTCCGATTGAAGGAGGTCTTTTGCAGAATGAAATGCTTAGTCATGGATCTGCGTCCACTCCCATGGCCTGCCTTGGTCCAAGAGTCTGTGCAACGGTTCAGCCACGTTGGCTTTGTCCTGTAGGAACCTTTCGTAGAAGTTAAGTAAGACTAAGAAAGATTGGAGTTCCTTCTTGCACGTTGGGACTGGCACACTGGAGATCGCTTCCAGTTTCTCCTGTGTCGGATGCAACCCCACGCTGTCCACAAGGTATCCCGAAAACTTCACAGATGACACAGCGAAGGCGCATTTGGATTCTTTCAGTTGCAGACCGTCTCCCTCGATGCAACTGAGGACCTGATGAACGCGTGACCAGTGCACCTCTTCATTCAGCCCCATGATGTCGTCCAGTAGCACAACGACATCCTGTATCCCAGCCAATAGTTTTTCCATCAATCTTTGAAACACAGCCGTAGCGCAATGGATTCGGAAGGGAAGTGGCAGAACTCTGAACAACCCCTTGCTTGTATTTACAGTCAGTAAGCTAGCAGTTTTGTCATCTACCGCAACCTGCAGATAAGCATCTGCCAAATTAAGTTTGGTGAATATTTTACCACCCGCTATATTAGAGAATGTCTTGTCAGTCGTGGGATAAGTCTCTTTCTGGCATACCTTGTTCACAGTGCACTAGCCCGTCTGCTTTACGGACCACACAAATGGGAGAGGTCCAACGGGAGTAGGAGACTGGCTCGTAAACCCCTTGCTCGACGAGCCTGTCAATTTCCTTCTCTACACTCTCGCGCAGTGTGAATGCCACTTTGCGGTACTTACTGAAGACTGGCACAGCCTCTGGATCAATGTTTACATGAACTGGTGGACCCGTATAATAGCCTAGCTCTGTGCCAGTGAAAACTCTGGAATACTGCGAAACTCCTTTTGCTACTAGCTCTGGTTGTTGAGCAGTATAAATTCCGGTCACTGAAATCCCTAACGGATCCAACCAGCTGTGCCCGAGCAAGCTCGGTCCCTTACCCCCTGCCACCAGAAGGAGCAGGGTGGCCTGTGCTGTGTTTGTCTGTACCTGTACATCCAACACTCCGAGCACTTGTAGCTTCTCCTGCGACCAAGCGTGCAATAAGAGTTTGGCCTCCCTGAGCGGTGGTTTTCCTGGCCAGAATTTCTCGAACGTTTCGTTGCTGATGATAGAAAACCCAGCCCCCGTGACAACCTCCATGACCATCTCGCGGCCGTCTAGCTGCACTGTCAGTCTAAGGGGAGGGTGATTAGCTGGCACTTTTGTCTGTACGTTGTACAGGCTGTATAACCCGCCCTCCTCATCTGATGAACTGTTGTGGTGAGTTACGTTATATGCTGTGTTGCTCTTATTTGGATGTGATGTCTAATACGCAGTAGGGTTTTGGTTCCTTTTCTTTTTGGTTATGCACGCCTGCTCGAGGTGTCCAGCCTTGGAGCAGAAGTGGCACACTGAGTTGCGGTGCTGACAGCTATCTGGGCTGTGCGAGCCACTGTAACGCCAGCAAGGTGGTAGCTACGATGCCTGCTTCTGTGCCTCGACTGCTGCAGTTGACTTAGCATTGAGGGGAGGTCGATGCTTGGTAACATGAACTTGGTTTACTACTTCGGACGGCCCGTTCAATGAGACCCCGCTGACCTTGCCCTGGAGGTCATTGACATTCCTGCTGGCTGCTTCTGCCGCGCCGCGCGATCCCGCCATACACACAATAAATCAGCACAGTCATCTGTCGGCAGGGCGCCAATACTGTACGCCAAGAACTACAGTTTTACTTACTTCAACATAGTCAAACAAAATGTCCCTTAAGTATGTCATTTGACAGGATGCCCCACTATCCAATAACCATGTTACTTCAGTTTCAAGGACAACGTGTATTGTATGACTTACCACAAAAGCAGTCCTGTCTTTAGTGAACATTTTTGTTCCTTTCTGGTTGTCTGTATTCCCATTCTATAAGTACTTCTCTGCACACAAAATTTTGTCTCTCACTTTGGTAGTTAGTTGCTATAAATTTTGACTCTCTAATTTCACATACAGTCATTGTTGCCTTTTCATCCAATAACCTTGCAGTGAGGCTTTACAATGTTTGCCTGCTCTCCTAGGAAAGTCCTGAACTTATTATGTAATGTACTCAACTTATTAGCAACAACTGCTGTCTCCGTCATACTTTCTTCTACATCCATGGTTGATTTAGCCAAATTTTCTACCTTTGAAATGTATTTGACAGCTCCGAAATGTTGTTGACAGCTCCGCAGTCATCAATTTTCAACTTGTGAAAATGTTCCAGTACGTAGTGTTATGTGACTCAGTTCTGATTTCTGTTGATAACACAGTCTCAAGTTTTTTTCAAATATTTGGCATGAAGTTTCACAACTTTCAACAACTGAAAGATGAGAAAAATCCATGGTAGACATTAACACAAGTATTGCATTAGCATCATCTATTGTCCACTTCTCAGCCTGATAATCTTCATCTCATTTCTTTGTTTTTCAAACTGCAATATTGTACTGAGCGGGCTCCCGCAGGGTTTTGAGTATTTTGAGTTTTTCTATTTCCTTTTAGGGGGGGTTTCTTCTTCAATTTTGAGTTTTGGGGGGAGTCTTTTCACTCTTCCCTCTTGTGAGTACTCTTCCCTCTTGTGAGTGACTTGTGGTTAGCGTGAAGGGAATTATTTAGGAGTTGGGTTGCCCTGGTTGACGGTGCTGGCTGCCCCCCGCCCATCCCGCTCCTCTCCTCCACTGGCCATGGAGGAGAGCGGCCTGGTGTTGGGGGGGGGGGGAAGGCTAGTTCCGCCGACCGGCGGTAGGGGCGCGCGGGTGGAGGCGAGCGCTGCTCGCATCGGGGAGAAGCACATTCTGACGCCTGTGTTCGATGGGAGAGGTGCGTGTTCTGAAGAGTAGTCACGAAGGGTCTTTGTATCCTGCTGGTCGCTGATGTGCGTAAGACGCAACACGAAACTTAAGTGGGTTCGTCTTGCAATTGTACGTATCTACTTCCTTCGTTTGGTGAGTAAAATGGACAGGGTGATTTAGCTGGTGCAGAAGAGGCCCTAGCAAACATTTTACGGGCGCGTGAGTTCGCACCGCGCAGCACCGCTGGAGGGGGATTTAGCTCCACGAGGTAGTTGCACTGGTGTAACAGGAATTCCTGTGACATGGATGGGTTGCCAGGCTTTCTCCATTACGGGAGATCGACGAGAGTGGTAATCTTCGCATTTGACTATTGAGTTAATGTGTTCGTTGGCTGGGAGATTATGTTAGGAAGAATGAACGAGGAGCGTTTGGTGCGCAGAGGATAAATGGAGACTCAGTAATGGTATCTGTGTTACTATGGTGCTGTGACCTACCTTTGAAACATGTATTTATAAGTATTGGTGCGTATTGGTAATTGTAATCGCACTTGTTGCTTTGGGTATTCAAGCATGTTATGGTCATTGTCAGTGTTTTGAGGTGATACGCGTAAAACAAGGAACTGACATTTTATGATATCGAGTGTAAAGAGTGTTGTAGCGAGTCGTGCATTCGCATCAAATTGTAATAAACATTTGTAATATGGGATAAGGTTGTTCGAATATTGTATCTGGAGTGCTTAAAATGTCAATACATGGTTTGTTCTAAAATGTTTTCTTCCTTGCTCAGGAATATAAAGAGTAGATCCCTAATCTCTGATAAGCTATAAGCATAGGTCAGTAGATGCAAGGGACAGTAGTCCTAGTCCCATTTAACCTTGTTTGTTATCTTTGTTCATTGGTATTTATGTTGGATAGGTTTAGGCCTTGTAAGAAGAGTCTGGGTAGTCCGGCTCAGTACAATCCCTTTGTTCTAAGAACACACGTAATTTGAAACTTCCATTGCTGATAATTTCTTTCACAAAAGTTACTGATATTACCTGTAGGGCCTATTACCAATATCCAAATGTTCCACCATTATGCGTCATAAATCACTTTTAACGACCTGATGGTTTAGTGCACACATACAATCTCTTAACTAGCCTTTCTTACGTACCTGAGGCGATAACCTCTTAACTAGCCTTTCTTACATACCTGAGCCGATAATCTCTTAATTGTTTTCATACAGTCTACACACATGCCTATCCTTATTTTCTGTGGTTACGCTAAAAAACTTTTTACATCGGCATACTCCTTTATCTGCAAACATCACATCTTTCATCTTGTTTTTCCACTGCCCCCTCTCTCTCTCTCTATGTCCTTACCAACTTCACAGTATTGTCATTTAATAGATACCATAATGTTCAAGTTATCTAGATATAGTATTGGACCCACAATTTGAAGAAATATAGAAAATCGGTTTTGTAATTGATATGGATAGTATAATCCATTTTGTTATGTGTTGATTATGGTGCAGACCAGTGGCATCTTGTGATGGTAAGAAAAGCTTGCTCAGACTTCTGACAATGTTCCTTTTTAAATAATTATTTAACTGTAAAATTATTCTTACTTGAAGATAACTTTGTCTCGTGCAGCAAGACATAATTTTTAACTCATTTTAATCAGGAGCATATACTGTACATTATAAGAAACAAACTTATTTACAAACAAACCAAGAAATTTGTAAGCTTTGCCAGTTAAACTTTCAGCACGAGTGTATAACAATTGTTTCCGGCAGGTTGGAGGGGAGGCAAAGTACAAAGGAAGAGAATGGCTGCTTGATTCTTTATGTCTTGAAAGCTGTAAAGGGAGTGCTTTCTTGCCAAATTGAATCGAAGGTAGCCGAAGTTGGCCTAGTTGCGAACAAGTTGGCATTGTGGTTTACATGAGATCAGTATGCAAAAATGTGTGCACGTGTGAACACTTTATTCTGTCTCATAAACACTACATTTTTTTTAGTTTTAGTGGTAGTACTGCCATTGTCTACTATTTTTTTTTTATAAAAAATGATTTAGTTGATTCATGGTGTAGTTTGAAAGTCAACTGGGTATTCTCTGCTAAACAAATGTCACAGTTTCAATGTAAACTGCTGCATATATGTAACGAAATTTTGTACATTATGCATATTCTCACACAAATACTAATATTTCTTACAATCCAAAATAATTTTAAAATGAATTTCAATTTAAACCCACCCTTATTGCAATTGTATGCTATCTGACTTGAGTAAAATAAGCCTTCTAACTGTACCTTTCTTAGAAAGCATTGCATCATAAAATCTCGAAAGACATATGTTAAACAGACTCGTGTACATACCTGCACATAGTAGCTTGACGTGGTTTCGGCGGTGAAAGTCACGTTGGTGAGCCAAAACCTCTTGATGCGTGTAGTCTGTCGGCGAGGGCGCAACGGCTAGGTGGCGGCGTGCTCTACTCCTAGGATGCACTCCCGAAGCGTCGACCGCCGTCTTCCTCGTCGGACTCTCCCCACCTCGTAAAGGCTATTACAGCGAGGGAAACTAGCGCTGCACTGGAGGTTGCTCTTCCACAGTAGGTGTAGCCGAAGGTGGAAGAGAAGAAGTGGCAACAATGGGGCGCTGATACCCCGGACAGGATAGCACGGAAGTGCCTAGGTTAGGAGTTGCGTTGGATGGGGGTCCAAAAGGCGAGGATGGGGTTGAGACGGAAACGAGTATCGAGGAGGGGGTACTAAGGAAGGCTGATCCACCCGGGGACTGTAATGCCAGCCGGACAATAGCGTGGCCATTGAGTGGTGTGCCTTGTCGAGCGGCAGCAGAAACCTCCCTCTGTATCCAATACATCCCGGTCCAAGGATCCCTAACCTCCAGTGCCTTCTGTACCAACTTGGCAAACTCCTGTCGGGCCCTCAACTTCTTACCTGATCTTTTAGGCATAGCCTGACTGTGGCTCAGATGAAGATGGAACGATAAGGCTAGCTGATTGTTGGAAACTGGTATCCCGTAGGATTGCCTGTTGTGGCATGAAAAGCCCTAATGCGGCGGCACTATTGTTGGTGCTGGGCAGGCGGCTTGTGGAGGAGCGCTAGAAGTGCGCCTCAGCACGTCCCCATGTCTTTCCACCTCTTCCAGTCAAGAAAAAACCCGACACCACTCGGAAAAAGCACAGTGTAGTCGTGCTACCTCCAGAGGGCGTAATGTAGAAAATCTGGAAGGCGCGCGGCTTACGCCTCCTCCCAGTCGTAGAATGATTAAGACGACCTGATGTCAAACTCCCGTTGCGATCCTATGGGATGCAGGGGTCCCAGGTGTCTTGCAGGCGGATGGGTTTGTCAACAATGGAAAGATATGGTGATTGAAGAAAAGAAAGGAATTTTGTGCTGCGTTGTTTATTGGCATATGCCAACAATGGAAACTGAAACACCCTGTGCCTAAAAAGCCTGAAGGGCGTGCAGGAAGGAACCGAAGAACACTAGCTTCCGTGGGGAGAGTCGTTGATGCAGGTAACGATGCCTCGGAAAGCGGCTTTTGGTTGGCAAAGCTTGACAGCTGGCGTAGAAGGCGTTCACGGTCGTGATGGGCGCTTCTGGAAGGGATTCGGCGGTCGCTGGTATTCCAGGCCTGGAGCTGTAGCTTGTTGTAGCTATGAGGGTAGAGAAATCTACCGCAGCTGAACCTTTCAGTGATAGCAGAGGTACTGCTCAGAGAGAGTAGCAGACAGGTCGCTACTCTGAGACGAACTGCTCTTTGGTGACTTGCACTGAGCGGCGAGTGGATCGCGACTGATTTCGGTGGCTCGTGCTCCCTCTTTTATACTCTTCTCAGGGCGGTCTGTAGTGATTGGCTGGCCGCTCGCCTAATGAAGAGACGGCTCGGTGCGAGGGGCTGGTCCTTCCCTCCTCTGTGGTCTCTTTGCTGTGGGTGGCATGTCTACAGGCAGCAAAACGTCTCGTAGAATATCCTTGCCCAGGGTTTTTATGAACGAAGGATAACTAAGGATGGGTTAGATAGGCTTTATATGTAATATTTGGTGTCAGGTTAGAGTGCACTGACGTGTGGGGGTGTAATAAAGGTAGAAAGGATTAACAATGGGTGCGGGAATATGGAACGGGCAGGATGAGGCGGCTGCTTCACAGCTCAAGACGCTGCGAGTATGCGTCAAGCTTGATCTTGAAATTATAGCACACATGACCACCAGTGCAGACTTTGTTTAGTTGTTACATACATTTTTATTTCCAGTGTCACATACAAGATGACCCTCGAACTACTGTCACTCCCGGTTATACTGTTGCCAACATAACCACTTACAGAACATCTTCCCTATTACAGTTCTGAACCTAGACACTAATAATGTCCTTTTTGTTTACACAGAAATTCTACATATGAGAGAGCCTTACTGTTGGAAATAAAACCCTTTTATTTTATACTTTACTTTCCTTTAAATACATATTTTGACACATCAACACTTTACTACATTTTTTTCTTTCTATCTGTTCTTATGATGACAACACTCCATCCATGAAACTACTGCCAACTCACTGGTAGAGACACAAACAAAACACTTCATGATAGCAACATAAACAAGCACTTTTAACCTTACTTTTGGTTGATTCAACTGTCTTCAACATTCTCCCTCAATTGGATCAACCATTAACCCATTGTGATACTACTATTTAGTTTTATATTCATATAAAAGGAAACTTTGCCCCAGTCTTTTACTCGAGTCCCATGTTTTTACGAAGTTTTTCAAAAGTTGGCCTGCTAAGGGTTTTCGTCAGAATATCAGCCACTTGATCCTTGCTGGACACATAGCACACAGTTACTGTTCCATCTCATATTTTTTCTTTCACAAAATGGTGATGATCCTCCACATGTTTCAGGCGTTTGTACTCGATGCTAGATGCCGCTCTGATTGCCTATTGATTATCCTCGAATATGGTTGTAGGTTCAGTACACACGAGAATCATTTTCAGCTCCAATATCAGTTTTCTCAGTCAACCCGCTTCGGTTACTGCTGCACTCAGGGCCATGTATTCAGCTTCCGTGGATGACAATGCTACTGAACTTTGTTTTTTAGACGACCATACTATTGTTGAATTTCCTAGTTGGAATAGATACCCAGATGTTGATTTTCTTTCTTCAAGGTCTCCTGCCCAATCAGAGTCCACAAATCCCATCAAGCAACCTTGATTCTTCCTGTATGTTAGGCTCAATTCAATGGTCCCCTTAATTTATCGGTGTATCCTCTTGAGTGGAGTCATTAATTTGTTACTGGCTCGATCATGGTACCAACTTAAGAAGGATACATCCCAACAGATATCAGGTCTCGTACCTGATACTGCATACATCAAGCATCCAATGAGGTGTCTACATAGGAGCTCCAGCCCTTTTCCACCCTTCTTAGCATTGTGCAGGTCAGTTTTCACATTAAGATCCGTGGGAGTTGAGACCGCTTTACAATCGGTCATCCCAAACTTCTGCAATATGCCTGCTAGGTAAGAGGTCTGATTCAATGCTGTTATCCCAGTCGACAAACCATGTTCCCAGGTATACAGAGACCTTCCCCAAATCCTTTATTCGGAAGTATGTATGCAATTTGTCTTAAATATCTTCTACGTCACTTTCTTTTGAACCCACTATCAGTAGGTCGTCCACATACAACAGAGAACATAAATACCACTTAATTCATCCCCTTTAGTGTACAAACAGAAGTCACTAGTGGATAAAAAAAATCCTTCCTTTTCAATAGCACTGTTGAATTTTGTGTTCCAATATTTTGGGGACTTCTTCAGACCATATAGGGATTTATTTAATTTTAGAACTACATGTTTTCTTTCTGTTTCCATTCCTTTTGGTACTGAGAGAAACACAGTTTCCTCTATACCTCCTTAAGGAAGGCCCCTATCACGTCTATTTGTATTATCGGCATCCCTCTCCAGTTTGCCATGGCTATGAGCACTCGCACTGTTGCAAGTCTTGCAACAGGAGCATATATTTCCAATGCATCAAAGTATCCTTGTAGTTGGAAACCTCTGGCCACAAGTCTGGCTTTGAACACTGTTGATGACTTGTCCCTTTTAGTTGTAAATACCCATTTCGTCTCTATAAGTTTTTCATATACTGGCCCATCCACTCACTCTACGTGTTGTTTTCTCTCAGGTTTCGAAGTTCTAGATTTATTGCCTCTCCCCATTTCTCAGAGTTTTAGCTGTTCATCGCTTCTTCATAAGTGGGTACTGAGGTAATACCAAAGGCACTTTTCTCTGTGTTAATTGATAAATCCATCCGACTCCATTCTAAGCAAAACTTCTCTCAAAATTTTGTCAAGTTCCTCAATAGTGTGCGCATAGACTAAAATGTCGTCTACATGAAATGTGGTGCCCGGAATGCCCTCAACAATTTTCACCATTTTGCTAGTGAAATATTCTGGTGCACACAAAACTCCAAATGGTAAAGGCTTGAAGAATACCTTCCATACGGAGTTATGAATGTTGTTTGCAACTTACTTTGCTTGTCCAACTTGATTTGGTGAAACCCTGAGTTTGCATCAATCTTTGAGAAGTATTTACTTAGCCCCTTTAACTTGAGCTAAGATTACTTCCATGCTGTGAATTGGGAAATGGGATCTCCTTACATGTGCATTAAGCTCAGAATAATCACCACATAGGCGTACAGTATCACCTTTACGCACAACAATTGGAGAGACCCATTCTGTAGGTTCTGTTATAGGCTCAATAATGTCAAGTTTCACCAAACATCCTAATTCAGTCTTAAGTTTACCTAGCAGAGGTATCGCCACCAATCTAGGTGTAGACTGGACACTAGGGGAAACATTGTCTTTCAGATGAATGGTCATTTCCCCCGGAATTTTACCCAAACTTTTAAACAGAGCTGGAAATTCTTTTTTCACATTTACAAGGGAATGGGAATATGCCAACCACATTTTCCTTAAAGTTTATAGTTCCCTCCTTAAAAGTTATGATTTCCAGATGAACTAACCCTGGCCTGCCCAGTGTTGGTTTCTTAAGGTTAGATATAACAAACACTTTTGCCTTATAGCATACTAATTTGTACTTGAGCTGCAACCAAAAAATCCTACAATTTTCAAGCATAAACAATTCAGGTCCCCTCATTTGGTCTCCACTTAAGATAATAAATTCTTTATGAGCCTTTGGTACCATATTACTTAGGTATACGTACTACATCAGTTCCAGTGTCCACAAGAAATTTGCAACTGGTTTTGAAGTTTATAACTCACACCTTAACCGTCCATGGAGTGAGGTCACATAACTTTGAATCTGCTGCATTCATTGTTAAAGTTAGGTTCCCTATAAATTCACATGTATCCTGGTCTTCATGTTGACTGTTACTGGCTTGCTTACCTTGCATCTCCCAGATGTTGTAAACTGCCAGAGGTTTGGACGCCATACACACAACAGACCAGTGGCCCTATTTTCCATGCACAAAACACTTACAACTTCTGGCCGGGCAACGAGAATGATCATGTTGCCCCCACCCACAGAATTCACACTGCACTGTAGTTTGCGGAATTTTTCGAAAGGGAAGGATGCCGCTTTTTCCGTACGAGTTGCCCTCGCACCGTGTTGAGTTGTAGACTCTGTTTCAGCTGAAGTTCCTCACTTGTTTTTTTATCCTTTCATTCCGACCACCAAGCGATCTCTAATTAGCTCTTGCTTCAAGTCATCGTAGTTACAACTATCTGCCAATCTGTGCAGAACCGTAATAAACTCATCTACTGGTTCATTCGTGCCTTGAACTCGAGAATTAAATTTAAATCTCTCAAAGATTATTTTTCTGCGTGTATTGAAATGATTTTCAAAGGCTTGAAGCGCATCGTCATAGCTGGTTGGTAGAGGACTGAAGTGAGCCCACAATTCTTCTGCCTTGTTTCCCAAGAGGTACAATAGTACGTCAATCTTGGTGTTGTCCGGATTTTCTGCATACTCAGAAACAGACATGTACCGTACAAAATGCTGTTTCCATAGTTTCCAAAGTGTCGATGATGAGAAATCAAAGGCCGCCGGTGGTTTGAGGTTAGGTGTTCCCACGTGGCGGGACTCTTTCCCATGATCCCGTGACGGTGGTTCATCTGCCATAACTACATCAGGATTCCATTTACAAAAATATTTAAACTCATTCTGAGACTGCGCGGATTGAAAACTTTGCCACCGCTGCCACCATGTTTGGTTATTACATACAGCTTTATTTCCAGCATTACGTACAAGATCACCCTCGAGCTACTGTCACTTCCGGTTATACTGTTGCCAGCATAACCACTTACAGAACAGACTTTACTACTACTGCTCTGTTTGTACTGTCCCTAGTTTTCTAACGAAAATTTTTTTTTTGTAATGAATGCCAGGCATAAGTAACCATTTGACATATAGTCTATACAGTATATGTTTGACGGTTTTTGACATTTATCTTCTGAGAAATATGCCCAACAGCTCCATTGTGGTGATCCTTCATACTATACTGACGTCCTGGAAAAGCGTGGTTTCTACAGGCCTGCTTAAAGATATGTCTTTTAAAAGTCAACATAATGGAACTGCCAGGCATGGTTTCCAGAAGAGAGACGTCAAAAGCAGGCAGACTTATACTGTACAGAATATATGAGTAATGGCAAGATTATGTGGTAAATAGCTATAAAATCAAAATACCAGTAAAGTGAAGATAAACAATTCATAGTACAGAAATTCATAACTCTTGCCAAGTTGTGTAATTTTTCTTTGAAATAATTACTTTGACACCATGCTGCCTCTTAATTTGATGAAAAATAATTGTGAAGATGTTGGAGTGGGTGCCACTCAGCTAGTTGGCTCGGCTGAGAAGGGGTAATTTTAACATAGGTCGTTGGTTGCTTTTCTAAATCTTCGTCTTTAAGGAGCTACAATGGTCATCTTGTGTATAATAGAGTTTTGCTTTCATAAAATAACTATAAATTATACAGTATATTATATTACTAAGACAAAGAACATGTAAAATTATATGTAGACAGGTAGATTGTTTAAAGTTGGCCCCTTCAAGGCTTCAGTGGTGGGACAATATATCATTTGCCCCTCCTCCCTCATCCTGTCGTTGCACTCTGCAACAAGATAACTTGTAAGATTTAGTAAGGAACATAAAATATTCTTGCACATATTTCCTATGTTTTTATGCAGGAACAGCAGGCATTGTTTAGTTGGGTATATTTCAATTTTCTTATTAATTCTTCACATAACACCATTATGTACTCGTTTTAAAAATTAAGAGTGGTAAAATATTCATCAAGTATGTAAGTAGTGTGATTTTAACCGAATATAATTATCTTTAAATTTTGTTCTGTATTTCTGTAATAAGCAGATCAAGAAATTTTGTTTTTCTATGCTGCTTTGGTCATCAGCAACAATGGTATTTTTTGTTATAGGGGCACTATTGTAGCTTAAATATGCCTAATTTTGATATAATTTTACTATCAGCGCACAAGTAATATTGATGTTAAGAATTTAATAAATATATACTCATAGTATTATTTTCTTCTAGACAATGTTTTAAAAAAAGGAATATATGGAATTGCAACTGTAGATTATGAAGCGAAAATGTTAACTAAACTATCCCTTTTTTTTTTCAAGAGAGTACTCAATTAAGAGCTTTTCTTTTTAATTCACTCTTTCTGTGAATTTTAATCTTGTGTTGCGACTTCACTGCAGTCGTGGACTGGGTGTTGGTACATGCTATGTACCATTTTGCTGTGGTGTATAAATTTTGCTATCCTTAGATATCCAATACCATAATTGCAGCTGTGTACCAGCGGGTGGAAGGCGGAAGAGTTGGATGATGTCTGTAGGAGGTACAGCTCCTACAATGTTGGTGTTAAAATAACTTGGAAAGAGTTCTTTGGAAATACTGTAAATATTAGTAGGTTTTAAGCATGTAATTGTGTACTAGGTATGATAAAATATGCATTATCAGCTTGTGAACCAAAAATGATTTCTTCTTAAACACTTCTGATGATACACTGAACATTTAGCCTTGCCTTTCCTCCTAAAAAATTCTGAGCTCACCTCTTCACAGCAGACAATTGTTATGTTTCATATTACTTTTTTTTTTAATCAGGCTTTAAATAACATCCGTACATGGCTTTGTAAAACAGCTGTTCATAGATTGCAATGTAGCTACTGTCGCTGTCCAGTGGCATTAAATAATCTCACTTTCATTTGTATGAAATTTGTTTTTGGATTCACTGTTATTGGCACAACTTGCTATAATTTCTTCTCCTATCCAGTACCATAAATCTTGAGAAATTCTGTGATCTTATTGTTGATATTTGTAATCCCATTATTCCACCAGAAAGACCTTACTTTGTTACCAATTTTAGTTTCAACCATAACACAAAGTTTCTTGATTCCACAAACCTCCACATTTTCCTTCAAAAGTGTTACTTAAGTAATTTATCAATTAATATTAGTAAAGTAAGTACCAATTGTCTCCTAAAACTTTGTCTGAATATATCCGTATAACTTTGTCATTATGAATTTACATATCTTGAGAGTGAATCTTTCTTTCTTTCCTGCAGCATAAATTTAATACTGGTAGGAGAAAGTTTTTGGTATCTACTGCCATGGTATAAACATGCATGCTTATACTATTTAGAAATGCAAACTAATACTGTACTCTTTATTTTTTAACCAATGCACATTGTACTTTATTTAACATACCTCACCTTACCACTATCTTACTTCTTACACACAAAAAAAAAAAACAACACAGTCATACCTACCAACAGTTACGCGCAACGTGATCACACTTCTATTTGCTGACGTTAAGACATCAAACCTAGAGGAGTTTCTGCCATCTTCATTCCGGTGCTGCTCCATACTCGCATCATGTTCCCCCTCACCAACGCTAACATACCTACAAGTTGAGTGCTGACCAAAATCTCTTCACTTCAAGTCACTTCTAATATCAGTTACAAAAATCAGGGTATTACAGGAGGTCTGCGCTCAGGAGAATGGTATTGCTGAGTGGCAAAACAGGATTATTCATGATACTGTTAGATGTTTACTTTTTCAATCAGGGGTACACAAAGAATTTTGTGGGGAGGCAGTCATGACCGCCTTTTACTTAAGAAATATAACCCAACATCTGCAATCTGTTTTCAAATCCCATATGAGTTATGGTTCAAAAAGGAAGTTGGTAGAGAAATAGCAATACTGAATGTATTTGGCTGTCAGGAAGAGTAGATCATATGATGTTGAACTACCATGCAGAATAATGTGTCATGGGTGGGTGGGAGCAAGAAACCAAAGGATGATTATAGGTTATGGAGCTGTGAGAAGAAAATAATTGTAAGGAGGAACATAGTACTTTAGAAGCAGGTGTTTTCTTTTAAGGAAAATGATCCAGAATGTCAGTTGCCCAGGACAGAGGTGCTATCGGCAGATAGAGGAAACTTACATTGATATATTGACTGAAGATTGAGAGCTTGAGATAGCGGAAGTTTCAGATTACATAAATGTCACAAGAGACATTAAAACCCAAGATAAATTATATGTAGTATAAACATTCTATGAAAATAACATTCAGGTTAATTGTACAAACAAGACAACCAAATGAGAAAGAAAATATTTGTTCCAACACATTAGATGTATTCAGCTGATAAATAAAGTTGTATTGAACAGCAGTCCCAATGACATCACTTATACTCATCATTAACAACGAAAAACAACATTGATTATTTACCAGTAATATTGATTATAGAAATTAGATTTGTAGTTAGATGGTTGCTTATTGAACCCTGATTAATTTTTATCAAATAATGAGGTTATCAAAATTCACCAGTGTTTGTAAAGTGAGAGACATATTATTAACAGTGACTACCATTTATACTTCAACTGTAAGTTGATGCACATTCTCACAGTTTGGTCTTTGGTTCAGAGTACTTCTACAACAAACAAATCTATATACCTAACAGACTCGCTTTCCCCTGAGGTCACATATACAAAGGCATGGACGGTTATGTTTGTTGTACCCTATTATTTTCATTTTTGTAATGTTCCTATTTATTAGGCATTTTATATTTATGAGTTCTTAGATTTCTCATCATGCAACAGTTCGATCAGAATTGCATGGGAATTCCAGAACTCAAGACCATTTTCACTAAATCATACTCTTGGAGTACATCTACAGCTGTTGTGTAGCTGTTAATGCCCCCCAGGCCTCGGTGCGTATTTGTTTGCAAATGTATATGAGCACCGCTGCACTTACCCACTTACAGTTTGAGCCACTTCCCTTCAGCACTTGATTTTCATCTCACATCCACTTGAAATGCTATATAAAAATATTACAGTATTGTGATAAATAACCTCCCTTCCATCGGTTAGTCTCTTCAAGGTTAGGATAACATGAAACACAAACATTGCTTCCCACCTAAGATAAAGTAGAGTGGTGGTTGGGAAGCCTTCCGGTGATAATAACTTGGTTGCATTAGTTTTATTAATTTTGAGTGTTTGCACACATGCCAGTAGTCATCCTTCTCCCCTGCCTTGCGCTGCTGCCTGCAGACAGTATATAAGCAGGTATTTCAGTTCTGGAATGTAGGATTTACAGAGAGGTTGGCCCAGCAATAACTCTTATAAGTGGATACACAGCAAGGAAACAGCTTTTGCTTGCCCAACCAGGTTTAAGGTTAGAGTTGTAAGTGCACCGTAAGCTGTACACGCTAAGAATATCATAATTTATTGTGCTGTGCGATTGCACCAGCGTTGGTTATAAGGAAAAAGAAAGTTTTAAAGGTAAATATAAAGTCGTCGTACACAGACGATCGGGACTGGTGTTCCCACCCATTGGGGTGCGGCCTTGACAACCAATAGTTGTTCTTTTGTGTCAATAAATAAGAAATTATTGAATTTATTTTTCCAGTTATTGCTTCAGTGAACGGTTTCCTAACCCAAGAATTAGAACAGTTGAAATGAATGTCACTTATAGTCCAGTCAAAAGGCATGCTAGTCATAAGCCCCAGTGTTATGGAAATGAATTAGGGAAGCACATGTTGAGACCCCCTAAGGTCCCAACTTTCAACTTCTCCCTTAGCAACGGGACAGTCGGGCATCATGTTAACTTCCCTTGTGGTCCTGCCCCCTCAAGATGGTGAACATCAAACAGTGTCGGAAGCCCACAGCCCCAGAGGTACGCCTGCCAACCAATCCAATGGACTGTCACCAAACAAACAGCATTTATCAGGACCAAAGCATATTGTAGGGTTCTAAGAACTGCAATTGCAGCCTGATACATATGCTATGCCCAGCCCAAACAAGGATTCATCTGGAAATATCCTGCCCCACTGTACCCATATAAATACCCAAAGTTTGTCTTCTCTACACAGTAAAAATGGAGTCACAATCCACCCCAGTATTTGGTAAAGCGAAGCAAGCAGGGTGGCGACAGGGTGGGAAAACCGGGAATAGTCAGGGAATTTTAGTGGCCTGAAAAGGTCAGGGAATAGTCAGGGAAAATTCCCAGCCCCATCTCCTTTTTCGGAAATAGAAAAGCAATAGTTAAAATCAGTTAAAATGAGGCCTACGTGAATGGAGCAGCGCGGACTGGCAAGCGTGAAGACACACGGACTGGCAAGCGTGAAGACACACGTCTGGTGCCTTTCATCGGACATCACGGTACCATAATCCCGGGGAAGAAAGCCATAAGTAGCTGGGCCCGCTGCGTCTCATACGCCACTTTTATCCGTAATCTATTCAGTTGTTTACTGCTCGACACTTCCTGCTGATGCAGAAGGCTGATGATAACGTGTAGCCTTCGACTTTTTTTTTTACGTGCACGGCTCTCGTCTCTTAGGCCCCCCTCCCCTCCCTCAGATGCTTCCTTCTGATGCCAAAGGCTGATAAGATGGCGTTTTTTTTGTACGCTTATCTCCGTTAGTGTGAAAAGCAACTACTGACTTGTAAAATGATACAGTTATATTTTGTAACATGAAACATGAGAAAGCAAACACGTGCATCCTCCCATGCTGTTTTCTTTCTTTCTTTCTTGTTTTCATCAACGTTAATTTGTAACACACAGTCGCCTATTGGCAAGAAGGGATGGTAGAAAGGGTGGGCGGAATTCTATTTTTAGAACAACGGTGTGTGCTTGCTTGTGAGGTGTCAAGGGGGAAGAACTTAACATGGCTGGAGATAGAAGAGGAACCCCTCTGGGGGCCCTCTGGGGGGGGGGGGGGGGGGGGGGGCA
>PNEQ01063785.1:9905-37005 GCA_003012365.1 Medauroidea extradentata | reverse complement strand
GAAATTTAACAAAATTTAAACAAGGCAAAATATAAGAAAAGTTTACTTAGAAAAATTGCTTGAAATTAAATTAGCTTTAAAATGAGTCCAAACACGATATAAATCCAATAAAATTGACATGTAAAATTCTATGCTTTTCTCTTGCTTTAAAGTTAAATTTAAAATTAAAAAGAAAATTTTAATGTAAATTTCTCTACTCCCATCCCCAATTAATAGGTTGGATCCCGCCGTATACATCCTTATACCTGGTTAATTTGGACTACTTAATTTGTTATTACAAAAAAAAACATTTCACGACAAAAAAAAATTGACATTACTGTGTGATAAGAGGCCAAGTAAGTGCTACGTGCCAGTGCACGTCACAGTACCCAGAGAAACCTGCCAGCCAGTGATGTCTGCTACACTTCTTGCATGTAAAAATTGAAAGTGTAGGCCTACCCTATCAGGAAATGAACCTAAATCACTATAATGTTAGACAAGTGCTCTAACCACTACACCACGACTTCCACCTACCCCCCCCCCCTTAAGTGATTTGGGAATTTTTGGTAAACCAGAATAAAGGCACCCACACTGGGAACGAAAACCTATTTCTTTCAAATAAAAGTCTAATGTACCGCTTTACTCAGTAATAGTACATACAAAGGAATAGCAAATTTGTGCATATGCTGGTCGTGGCAAAGTGAACAATTTTCAAGACCCTGTTTAGTTATTTAATCTAAGCCCAATTGGTTTCTTCTGTCATTTGTTAACATAAACATTCCGAAGTGACTACCAAGCACAGTGTGTACACTATGTATGCCACAATAAAACATTATTGTTTTTTTAATGTTATATTGACGCAGTGTCAGGTGAGAGTAAGGTAGGAACGGAGCTGCGTCGGAGTGCTCTGGGCGCCACCCGGTTAAGTGTGTAGCCGGGAACACGAGGCTCGATGGGTCGTGGTCTGTTCGTGCCGGCGTGCCCCTCTCTCACCTGGCGAGTCGAAACAGCTGCGGATCGGGAAAAGCCGGGAGAATCTGGAGAAAACTACACCTTACATGGACACTTATGGGGCGGTCCACACCCCCATACCCTAGGGCCTTAAGCGAGCCAGTTCCAATGGCGAAACAAAGTAAAACACTGGGCCGGATAGTTGCACGTTTCTCGCTGGTCGAATCAGAGTCCCAAAGCACACCACGTCTCTCTCGTTCCGTCCGTCACGGCCGCTGCTTCCAGACTGCCTTCTTCCTGCACTGGTAGAGGGAGGGGGCAGCAAAACCAATGTGTCTTGCACTGGCAGATGGCCGGGATGGCAGGTGTCGCACGTCGGTGTCAAGTTCACACATGCCCTGCCGCCGTCACTGATCCGCCACACACACTCAAGTACCACATCTGCCATTACCAAACAGCGCACACCTGCCACTTACACACTCTGCACGAACACCTGCCGCGACCAGGTGCAACTCCACCTGGCCTGTGGCCTGGTACGACGACAATATCTATAAGGATGGTCTTAAAAAGTGCTCATTTTACTCTGCCAATATCCACGGATGGCGCATTCAAAACTAAGTAAAAAAACTAGCTGAAAACTGAGTAGAAAAACTGAACATTGCTGAGAGACTTTTATAACTCACTACTCACATTCACTCGCTCACACTTCTTTCACTTGCACACCTCAAGTGTCTCCTTACGGATCTTAAACATAGGCCACCATAAGTATTAGTCACTGTAGTGCCTCCATCATATTTTATTTTGTACAGACACTATTATCTTCAATATCCTGACAGGACCCTGGGCCATCAACAGGACCCCCGACCAAGATGTTTCCTTAGGTACTGTACTGCATTTTCCCCAGTAGAGTCTACTGTGTTTTTAGTACTTGTTTTTTTAACACATGACAAAATAAATTTTAACTAGGTATAACAGTCAGAAAGGAGGTCTAGTTTTGGTAAAAGAGCTTCACGTTTGGCGACAAACTGAGTAAATTTATCAATGGTGAACACTAGATATAATGGACTATTATTAGAAGAAAAATTTTGTGTTTGTTGCATATGGCACAATATCGCTAATGGAAGGGCAATAAATTATCGTCATTATTATTATTACTATTATTAAAAAATTGGAAGTGAAATGTTTAGCTTTCAAGAACACCTGAATTAAACAACCTCTTGTGCATCTGTTAATGATTCACCTCGTCAGTGTACTGTTATTTTCTTTTCCTAGCTGGGACACTACACTACCCTTGTGCCAATCTAGAGAAAAAATTTCACCTACCTTCCATTTTCAGAGTCCTTTACAAAAAAAAAAATGTACCATATAAGCTGAAATACTTTTAATGTTTTATAATTGCATAAATGGCACATTGTGGTGTATTTAATGTTTCCTTTCCTTTTTATTAGCCTACTTTCCTTTAGGAACGATAGGCTTATGAGATAGTGCATCTGTCTGTATGTCCCCCATCAATTACTTTTCATGCAGTACTCAGTACTCAACGAAATTACGACACAATGTTATGCAGTGACTGGTGAACACAACGCTATATTTTTTAAAAGTATACTCAATATATTAATTTTTATGTAATAATGTCAAATATTGAGTGCTTCTTTTCCAACAGTCGTGAATCAGACGAGTTACAGACGTAGTTGTGCTGCATGCCGCTGGAGCATGTATGGCGGAACACACACTGCCCTGTTCCTATTACATTTTAGCTAAAACATTTGTTTCCTATTTAGATGCATTTGGTCATAACATACTGGAACTATTAAAATAAATACATATAAATGCTGTATATTGGTAATCAAACAGTTATTTAACAATTCTTTGTTATTTGTTTATGATTTTAAAGCATTTATCTGAAATGTTTCTGCACAATGTTTTAAGGTGACTAACCCCATGGATCATAGATAATACACAAAATTTTACAATAAATATGACTTAAATTTGCGTTCCAATGATATTTTCATTTAAGTATAACAGTACATTTATGTTGTAGATAAGTGTGCAACACAGTGAAAGATTTTGTAGGCAGCTTAGTTTACTTAACTAATAAACATAATCCCTGTCACTTTATCGTAAAATTAATTTACTCCAAAGGTAGCCAAAATAAGATAATATTTAATTGTAGATTATAACCTTAAAAATGGCTGTTCTTACTGAGGGCAGATATCATCCTCGCGACACCTTCACTATACTTTAAGTGCCTAATAAGCTTTACGTAGTAACAGCTATGAAACCCTAAAACTACGTTCCTATTTGGAATGTTAGGCTTCTGAGATCATGCATCGGTAACTTGGTACACATTAAGCTAATTTTTTAATGGCAGCAATTTAAACTTTTAAGGGCTTTCATATACCGGCTACCATTCTTACAGATTCAAACCTTATTGTTTATTTTGATACTTCATCAAATTGTTTGGTCAGCACATAACAGCAAAGTTTTTGGTGCTGGGGATGGAGCTGACATGAGATTATTATGGAGCGGCACCAGAATGTACGTTTGGAGAAAAGGGTGAACACTAGATCAGCCATTTAGAGAAATAGCATGGCATGATCAGTATTTGTTCAGTTTCATATTTTGACAGCTTTCCTGCAAAATTTTGATTTTAATAGGATAAATTGTTGTTGGGCAACAATTTGATTAAGACATATAAAAATTTCATGCCATACTTAGGGTTTTACGAGTTCAGTACTAGCTAAACTTTATATTTGACAGTTTATAAAAAAATAGTGATTTTAGCAGAGGTTTACTAATGTAGACTGGCCATTTTGAAAGGTAGCATAACATAGTTACTATTATATGTGTTACTTTTAGAGCTACCATTCTGGCCTTGATTTCTGAAAGATTATTTTACAAAGGTAGATCTAGCTGGCATTTTCAACAAGAGCACTGCATGGGTAAACGGACATGTTATAGTCTATCCCACGAACGAGTGCACTGTATTGACGTCTGGTTATTGGCATTTCTGAAAAATTAAATCCAATGTTTTATTTTTATACCATTTTTTTTCAGCTTACTAAATGAGTGAGTGAACAGGAAACAATGCAAAGAACATTAAATATTCTGGAAACCAAATGATGATTCACAGCAAACCTCAGAAAATACTGCCAACATAACTGTCAGATAAGGGGATTCGTTCGTAGGATAGACTATGTGTCACATTTCCAGGTATGTATAATGACTAGTTTAAACTAAATTTTATTGGCTTGTCTGTCTCTTTGAAATGTATGGCTTATTTTAATAGTATTTAATGATTTATTTGCACCATATCTGCAATTTTGGAAGATAACATACAGATCAATTAGGTAAATTCTTACATTTTGTGAACTCTTCAACCTTTTTATACCAAACTATATATTCAGTTAAAATTAAAATATGATAAATGATGTTACTGTTTGTTTTAAATGACACTTTTTAGAGTAACTTATTAACTTACCGGGTAAATTTACCCAAATAATGAGGAAAGTAGGCTCGTTAGTTATGCTGTTAACTTCTTGTTAAGGTATTTATCATGATAGGAGTATAATTTTACCTCAAACATTTTTGAAATAATTATCCATATTATTGTAGGTCTTGTAGTTTTTAATATAAATATAGTCCTGCAGTCTCAGATAATTTGAATTAAAATTATACATTTAGGACCTTTTAGGCGAGTCATGATCCCTTTGTTTTGTTTACCTTATTTTCTGTGAATTTTGGTGAGTACGTTTTAGAAGGATCACAGATATGGGAGCATATTTTAAGGGATTTGGTGAATCCAGTTTAGTCAACCATGGGAGAGTGAATTGACATATTGTCGCAGCAAGATGCTGGTATGTTGCACATAGCCCATATAATGTATTGAAGCAATGAGGGACTGAACGTCATGGTCCTGTCAGACCTTTTTGTATCAGGCCTATATAACATTACTTTTTACGCATTAAGTTATAGTTTGTATAAAAGGGTGTATTGACTTTAAAAACAATTGCAAAAATATTATTCAGGAGAAAAAAATTTAATTGTGACTTGCAGGCAAATTAATTAATTCATGTGTTGATTACCACAGTTTTGATGAAGGTAAGTACAGGACTTGACTCAATGCTATTTATGCTTTGTAGTACTACAATATTACTTGTTTACTAGGAAGGAATACATTTTTACCACAGTAAAAATTACCTTACATGCAAATAAAGAGTGACTAGTACCGTAAACTGGGTATACTTTGCACCAGCATGTGTAACTTTGCACCACCAAAAGAATACTGTATATTTTCTATGCTAATAGTTGAAAGACAAGTGATTGTATTCGATGGTATTAAATTATAATTTTTTCAAATACCTAGTCGTGATGTGTCTTTATTTCACCAAACTACCTAGAAACAAATATTTTTGGTGGTGCAAAGTTACCCATGCTGGTGCACAGTATACCCACTTTACGGTACTCTTTATTGTATAGTTTATGTAGTACAAGTTGTTAAATTTTGACTAAGTGTCTGTACACAGGACTGCAGAGATCCTGTTTTTCAGGAAATCAAAACTGTTTGAAGGTCAATACAAAGAAGACGCCAGGCACCTTTCTCATACGAGAACTGTCAAGATCAGCCACACTTATACTGCATAAACTACACCGCATTAGTTATGCAATACAAAGGACCCTGAAATTGTAATTAGCTAAATTACTGTTCGCATGCAACACACGTGACAATTGTTTTCCAGGTATACACATAGCTGTCACTAAAGCTAACATTTAGTTGCCAGGATAATTATGTTATACTGACCATGTGCCTATCATGCTGGACAAAAATCACATTTTCATTGAAACTACAGTGGAGAGATACTTTAAGAAACAACCTTTTCGTGTATAATTAGAATGCAAGGAGTGTGGTCCAAACAGCACTAATAATGTGTCAACTCAAACATCATCTGCCAGATATGCAGACTTGGGAAAGTTAACAAAAATTTTAACTGATTATAAAGTTGAAGTTAATGCACCAAATTAACTGTTTAAAAGTTAAAGAAGGGTAAAGGATTACTCTTCACTCATTAATTTATTTCAAAGAAGTACCATATAGGCCCTATGACCACTTAAAAAAATATTGCTATTAACAGGGTTCTTACGGTCTTGGAAAATCCTGGAACTTTGACAGTGTCCTTAAAAGGCCTTGAAAAGTCTTTTATTTAATCCAGTCCTTGAAAAGTCCTTGAATTTTTGGGTTTACTTACCTAATATTCTAGCTATTTTCCTAACATTAAAATCCTTTTTTAGAAATATGAAATCATATTGTCTACGCATTATTTTTGTAATATAATATACTTGATGATGACAGACTTTTGCAGTGTCTGTGAAATTGATACACTTTCTGGCATACCACAGCACGTTAGGTTACGCCTAGTGTTTTTTTTTAATGTGACTGCGACAAGTAGTAATCTGCATCTGGTAGAGTTTAATGGCAAAGTTTTTTTGGAAGAGAAGCGATAATAAAAAAAAAGAAAGAAAGAAATTAAAGAGCTTTCAAAAGGAAAAGTGGCCCATGCGAAATGCAGTATTTACGAGAGTATTATAAATAAATTACGTGTCAGAAGAGAGAAGCTAGTGTGCAGTGTGCAGTGGATGCTGCAAAGCAGAATGTTTCCCACGTTTTTCAAGTCAAAGTTGCCAGACAGCTTCCGAAGCGGTGTTTTGTACCAACGATCTCGCAATGTACGTTGTGCAATTGGTGACAGACGATATTTCACTTTGCTTACTTACTTTTTATTTATTCAGTTAAAGTATGTAATTTGTGGTAATTCTAATATCTTGAATTGGGAATAAAATACTCTAATGTGTACTAATACTTAAGTAGGAGCATGACATCAGCTATATTTGTTTACATTAGGACCGGTAACAGACACAATTGTTTTGAAAATGAAACGTCTTTCTTTAAAAAGTAAAAATTCAGTGTAATTGACTTTCATAAACTATTTAATAAATATGAAGAAGTTTCATTAAATACGATGGTGTTAATTTTAAATGAAATTGAAAATTTCTGGTTGTTTACCGTTGGTGAACTTCAGTTCTGTGGGTGGGAGGGGAAAGGGGGAGGGGAACTGTAATAGAAATGTTGCAAAGAAAACCTTAAACATTCGAATAAAAATTTGGCATATCAAATGTAATTTACTGCGGTCCTTGAAATATTGGTAGACAGTCCTTGGAAAGTCATTGAATTTTAATTGTATGTTACTGTAAGAACCCTTATTAAGGTCCAGTCTCTAAATATTGCATTATTTCTAAAATTTTTCATGTGTTCTTAAATTGGATGCAAACAAAACAGAAAAGTTGATGTATTTACATGCACTGTTGCAGCCTCTCTCGTCTTTTGTGCGCGATAGTATCGAACAGCTGTAGTATGAGACAGTGGTGCTACCTACGATGACTTTCATGAGATCTCTCTTGATACGTACTCGCGCTAGTGCCAATATTGCGAAAATACTCTTTGCTTTTTTATTTACTTGTTGTAGGCCTCCCAATTATCTTCTAGTGCAGCAATCAGCCTTCATATATCCAGAAATTAACAATTGTTATTTTTAATTGTTAATAATATTTATGATTAAAAGTTGAAGTTAATTAGGCTCAAATGTAACATTAGTTTCAAATTTACTGATTAAGTTAAACAGTTATCTGAATTTTTACTATTAATTTTAATTATTAAATTTTTTAATAGTTAATTATGGTCAGTGGTGTTTGTGCAGCCACAAAGACAGGCCCTGAAGAGCCATCTACTCATCACAACTGACCAACTTGGATTAATCTAAAAGTATATACAGTACAACACAAAAGGATAAAAAACATCATAAATGTCACTCATTTAATAGAGCAATACAGTAAAATACCAGAAAGTATGATACATGATACATATGTACAAAACAGGTTGTCAACATAGTCGAAGAAATTTAAACAGTATCAAAAGAAAACTCTTGAGCACATATTTTCACACAGCTATAGTACTTAATTAAATCTTCTCCTATACAATATGAAAGAGAAACATCAAAGTTATCAAAGACAGAATGGAAGGTAACAACCACACTTTGGTTTCTAATGAAAGGCAAAGTTTTAATCACTTATTTACAAGCACTGGCAATAACAAAATAACATCAACTTTTGCGATTCTATATACACATCATAAAAATAAATATAATTCTTACCTAACTCATGCATTACATAGACACCATCAAAGAAGAGTTAGCTGCGATACCAACACACATCACAATTGGAAGGGGGAATTTTTAGTCATCTTTCCTACACATACCATTTGTGCAACATTATTTCTGACAATAATAAATTACTCCACACCTTATCACTAAGAAGGTTATAATTACATGACTTAGTTTAATTTCTTGAGCAGCTTTTAGGTTCTTCAAACATGTTTTATAAGAAGTAAATCTCTGCAGTTAGTGAGATACAAAGAAATTGTACAGAACACTGAAGTCATTCATTGAGAATATACTACATTGGTAATTCTGCAAGTTTTATTATAAAAATAAGGAAATGAGCTGGGAAGAGATCACAAAGTCAAAAACAACTGCAAGAGAACACACATGTTTAGGCAAAACATTAGAGAGTAGATATTCACGACTAGCCCATTAATTTGGAATTACTGGTTCAATTATTTCTCGATCACAATAAGAAAGATTCTCAGATACAAAAGATATGAAACTTATACCTGAACAAAGTTACAGCTCCAAAACCATATCTAAATGTAGGGAGTCACTGCGAGTGACAAACGTAACACAGCAATTCCATTTACAAATTTTTAAAATATACTGCATTTATACACGTAAAAAAAAAAACCCAAATGTTTAACACCACATCTTGTCTCAAAGTACATTTTCTGATGCACACCTGTAGCTTACGTCATGCACTACACTACGCACAAATGTAAACAATCTCTCTCTTTTTTTCCCCAATACCTACTGTTTATGTAGTCAATTTAACTGTTTTGTAAACAGTTAAACACCTGGTTGGTTTAATGCATAAATATTTTAAATGCTGTGACTGGAAGGTTGTGATAATGATTCACTAAACTTTGTCAAAGACCCTGAAAATGATTGAACTAAAATACAGTACACGGTACAACATGTATGAGCGTCATGTTACATGCTACAAGCTTATCCCTATGAGCTTATGCATAACACTAATATTTTACTCATTTTGACTAACCAAGCATGCTGGATTATCAAGTACATAGCATGTCCGACACACATTCAGGTCTATTCATTTCTGGTCATCTAAAACTAAAGATCTTTTCCATTGTGGTTTTCGACACACTTTTCTTTTGCAAATACTGTACTGCCACCAACATGAACTTCTTAATTCATTGCCCATTTGAATAAACTTAGTTTTCAACATACTCAAAGAATGCATTTTTTTGGCTTGTCTGGATGCGGCTCACACCAAGCCAAGAAAATGCAGACGACTGCGAAAGCCTGCAATCTATACTCAAAGAATAGTGATTATATAGATGCTTTAATTTTTCAGTTCCAATATGGAAAACAACTGTTTCGAGTCTTTGGTTTAACATCAACTTAAAGAAATTCTAAGATACACTACCATTTACCTTCAGATAGAAATATATGAAGTAAATTTTTCTTCAGAAATGGTTTTCATCTTATCGTGATTATTGTTCAATTTATAGTACTAACATATTGTTTGAATTGTTCAAAGTTCACACGGACATCAACACTGCATGTGGGACATAATAACCTCAAATTTTTAGAAAGGGAATAAAATTCCTACTGTGAGTTTCAAATTTTTAGTAAGAATTCTTATTATGAGTATTGTTTGCAATGTCTCAAAGGAACCTTGGAACTTATTAAGAGAGGCAGCATGGAGCACCATAAAACTATTTTAAAAAAGTACATAAAACATTGTCGACCTAATATTTGAATAAGCATGGTAAACATTTGTTACCTTGTTTTCTAACAGTTGTAAGTGTAAATAAAGATAAGATAATATGTGAGTGACATAGATTGTTGAGTTTCATGTACCAAAACTGCCTTGGTCCTCAGTTATAAAGCATGCATAACACTATCAGAATTACGGTTTATTTTGTTACTTCTCCCAAAAAAATGAATATGTACAGATGTATAACACTACAGTTATTTTTACTGAAATACTGGAAACAAAAATATAAAATTTTTTTCATATAACACAAAAAAATTTTCCTACAAGAACTGATGATTAAAACTTATACATACTACATACCAGTGGCATAGCATCATTATATGCTGAGATGCCCGGCGCTCCCTCACTAAAAGTTAAAAACATTAAATTTTAAGTCCTATTTATTTTGCATACATTAATGCAAAAATCTACTCTAGTATTTAGTATACAAGCTTGACAGCCAGGGTGTTTCCCTTCCTTTCCTCCTTGTCCCCTCGGTCCTAAGCTATGCCAGCTTGGCCAGGCATATGGTTTTAGATGCTCGTGGGTATACATGGGAAGTGGAGTAGAGGGAAATGTGTGCAAACAATGACCTATCTTCATTCCCTTTTCATGCGCTTAATGCCAGCGCAGAGAGGTTGAAGTGACCAAGACATTATCCTCTTTCCTTGTTGGGTACCTGCTCTCTTTCTCCCCATGCCACAGTCTACAGGATTGCCAACTGTCAATCAGTAGCAAAATAGTGCAAGCTCTATGTTCCCTTTGGTTTTCGTGAATAACATAATATCATAACAAACCATATACCGTATTTACTCGCATAATCGTCGCATATTTTTGACCAAATTTTAGGCCCAAAAAATAGGGTGTGGCCATTATGATGTGTTCTAAAAAAATTACCCTCTAAACTTTTTTTTTGGTATAAAATATAACTAATATGCACATTTTTTTCTATGTTTACTAGTCCACAGTGTGACCATTTTTCCAAAAATAAAGAAAAAGATTTCTGTGGTGCATGTGCGTCACTCAATGAAAATTGTTTAAAATTATCCAGCATGACGTTTACATTTTACGGTCCATTGCATGTACGCTATTATTTCCAGAGTATTTGATTCATGCTTAAAAGTCACAACTCTCCAGACGCCGCTACGTTATCAACGGCGCATCATCAACCAGGGAACGTGATTCATAGTGTCTGGTGATAGGTCACGTAGGCATTGAGGATATAGGCTCACACGTGGCGTGAAGTCGGTACCTAGATGCTCAGTTCAGTCTGCATGTCTTGTAGGAAAAAAATACAGCGGATCTAGGTGCGCGCGTTGTGCAGACTGGTGCCTAGATGCTTGGTTCAGCCACCATATCTTGTAGGCAAGAAACACAGAGGATCTAGGTGCGCACGCCATGAAGACTGGTACATAGATGCTCGGTTCTGCCGCCACGTCTCGTAGACATGAAACACAGGAGATCTAGATGAGCGCGTCAGCGGGGCGCCGTTTCCGATTGACAGACGTTAGCAACGGTCACGTTTTGCAGATTCCACATTTTTACCATTCTGGCTAAAACCTTTTCTCGTCGAAAGCGATCCCAAAACCTGGTCCCTTGGTAAACATCTTAACAGAGTTTTACTGTATTGTGTTCCCTATTGAAAAAGATGGGGTGCGGACATTATGCGAGTAAATACAGTACTACTGGAGTAAATGACAACTGTGTACCAAGAGAGGGAGGGGACCTTGTAAACACTAGTCTCATTTGCCGGGGCCAGTGCGGGGTGGGTTTTCGGGTAAAATATCTTGGTGCAGTTATTTCCCACTTCCCACCATTCAGCTTAAGCAATCACGTTAGGAAGTGCGGCTCGTCAGTTGTGACTCGTGAATTATTCGTCTAGTAAAAATTACTTCCATTTCAATACCACTCGCAAATTTATTAAGATTTCTTGACTAGGACATCATAGATGTGTTCACAGAGAAAAATAACTGAAGGCTGGAACTGTGCACATATATGTATGTGTGTCTCATTTACACCATACTTGTATTCTTTAGAGTGGTAATTCAATCATGTGTATAGTGTATTATTTAAAAATTTCTTTGTTTGTTTGTCGAATTTCCTCTCACAGTGCAAAAATTTTATTTTAATAAATTAAAAAGGGCTATAGATTATTATTATTATTGTAAAGTTGGGCTAAGAATACAATTTTTATAATGTCACGTTAAATTAATATAAATGATTAAATGTGAAAAATGTGGTTGAGAACCGTTATTTAGTCACTTAATAGTATTCAACAGTAATAAGATCAAAGTATAAATATACCGGTAGGTAACTAAATAACTTTGTGGAAATTAAAGTGCACATTTAATTTTGGCTAAACATTAGCAATTAACTTTATTACTGTAAAGATTCTTGTAGGAATCTTTGTAGCCACAAGCGCTACAGTAACTTCCAAATACAAACCTCTTGGTTCAAATACATAGTAAAACATGAACACGAGAGCATTTATACGTGGAAATTAGTCCACCGCCTTTAAAATATCATTAGATGCAGATGTTAATAAGAAACAGTTATGAAATACCACAGTAAACAATAATACTATTTGATATTTTACACAGTAAAAAAATTGCAGAATAAGTCAAAA
This sequence comes from Medauroidea extradentata, assembly GCA_003012365.1. Lineage (NCBI taxonomy): Eukaryota > Metazoa > Arthropoda > Insecta > Phasmatodea > Phasmatidae > Medauroidea > Medauroidea extradentata. Next base: position 24,506 of record PNEQ01063785.1, on the reverse strand, counting down.
CATGGTATTTTTTACGTTAAATTTTTAAATCTTCTCGAGAAAGAGAAACCCCCAGACTCCCGTTTAGTAATTTGTGTTTCTGTATAAAAGAGATATGGTTGTTACCTTAACAAAATATCACGCTATGCCACTGTTGCACACTACCAAATAACTCTATTTAACTGATTTACAAACAAATAACACATACTAAAATTAAGTGAACAGTTAACTTTTAATGTTAGATAACCAGCCCAAAAAATTAAATTTTTCAATCCAGTATGGCAGATAATAGCTCTTGATAGTTCAATTAGATAATATTATTTATTTATTTACAAAGGGTCCCAATGAGCCTAGACATGCAAATGTGGTTAGTTACAATTGAAATTTAGATTTATAGTGTACATGGCAAAGTGTACATCTCCAAAACTGAAGTGCTTTAACAAAGAACACTATTCTACAAAATTATTGGCACTGTATACATTTTGGATCAAAATGTAAAAAGATGGTCACCATACATTTAATTTGGTAACAGGCAGAAATTTTATTTATATAAGTAAAAGGGCAGAAGTAAGTTCAGCTCAGTAATATTGACATTTCACAAAAATAAAAAATATGTTTAATTCATGGATACAGTAGATACCTACTCATTTTAACACAGAAAAATGGTAACACGCTGCCCACATAGCAGCGTGCCTTGGTTAAACACAAATTTACAGAGCTAAAGGTTTTGCTCACGGCCTAAGTGGAAGAGGTCTTAAAACTCTCTCAAATAGGTAGCTGACACTACCTTTATTGGCCCCATTAGTTCGTGCAATCGCCGCAAGTGATGCAACCAAAGTAGTGCGGTTTATGCATGACAGGTATAGGAAAAGTTCTACATTTTGTATTACAGACTTGAGTAAAAATATTTGTGAACGCCAAGAAATTTTCTGTGATTGGTGCATGATATAAATGCTACGGTGAAATCTTATTACTGTATATATGTGAGAATATAATTGTTGTAAATATGACGAGATACATATGGGTTTTATAAACTGTATTTTATTTATTTCTAAACATAATATTTTGGCCTATTTTTTCTTTAATTTGGCATCTGTTGGAATTATCAACTGACTGGAATTTTTTATATAAATATATGTATAGAAATATTGTAATAATAATATAAGAAATGATATTACTTTAAATAAGGAGAGCACTTTTACAACTCAGTATTCATTTTGGTACTATTTGGAAAAAATAGAGATCTGAACTAATTTCAAACTTTACTGGAAATAAGCATTTTTTTTTTTTTTTTTTTTCCAAAAATTTACTCCTAAAAACTTACACAACACATGTACCTTACCTTCATGGTTTATGAAAAAGTTAAATTGCTTTACTAAAAAATAAAAAAAAGTAAAAAAATTTCATTGAAATTACAGTTTCCACGTTTTTTTAAACTAATTTAAATATATATACATACATACATACATACACACAACAAAGCAATAGGGCTAGGGGGCATATGCTGGAGAATACAGCTTGAGTGTTCGTGTATGAGCTATTTATAACAGTCAGATTTGAATACGGATTGGACCATTTGAAAACCGGTATGTTCCACTATCTTGACTCATATACAAAATAAGGGCACGAAGTGAGCACCATTGGTCGACAAGATTACAGCTATTTGAATGTATACCTCGAGCTACAAAATAAAAACAGTATTATTTAGTGGTTAAGCAAGTGAAAAATTTTTTGTACAAAATACAAATACTATCGAAAAAAAAGACCTGAATCAAATTTTTAACATCTAACTTAATACCGTAAGTGGTGAGTTTCTATTTAAACACAGTCAATAATTTATATTAAAAAAATCCTTGCTTTATTGCTTCCGTTTCTTCAACTTCTTGCATGCGACGTCCCTAATTCGGCCACCTGTCACCACTCGAGTAGTTTTTGTATACGAGGATGCCAGACGTGTTCAAGTATACCAAAAGCGCATTTTGAACGGTCAGGCGGGCGGTACACATATTGACAAAAACTAGAGTATAGGCACCCAAATTAGCCTACCTAACTCATTAATCATTGTAGTAAACATACGTAACCAACGACCATATATCAGCTAATAATTGTTCAGTTTTCAAATAAAGGAAAGTACACCACACAGTAAAGATGACACAATTTTTTAACAACTTAAAGTCCCATAGACAAGACATGCTGCCTCTGTGCAAACTACCAATGAAATACTTAAACAGCACTACTGTGGCTACTTAGTGAACTAAAGGGGTCAATAAAGGTGACAACTCGAAAACGTTATACACTGGCGAATGTCAAGATCTCCTTAGGCAGTGGTCTCCGTATTCAAAGTATCTTTTGTGCTAGCATCTATCAGCTTACCTGCAATAAAAAATTGTTCTTCTTGCAATATTTTTTCTGCGCTTCAAGTTTCACCCAGCAATGAAACTATGCAACAAAGAATGCCTCTGTGCATTATGGTCCAAAGGATCCTGTTCATGCGGCAAATCTTGGGAACAGTTAATGATAAAATGGTGTGTGGCCGTTTTTATTTTTAAACTATCCAAATTTTAAAATCCACACAAAAAGAAAATAACCATAGACTGTTAAGGCCTCGCTCATTAGTTTTGCAGTGGTTTCGAAAACAATTTTTTTAACGCAAATTAATATGTATATCAATAATTCATTCTTACAGTTTTAAAACTTATTTATCTGTATCTGAATTTTTCTGTTGCAATACACCAAACTGATTTTTAGATTTTCGCCCTTCAAATATCACATTTTTTGTGATCAAAATAAGCTAAAATGAGGCAAACTAATGTTTTGCTAGCAAATGATACATTACTTAAAAAAACCCTCTGGCAAAATTGTGTATCGTATTACTGTAAACAGTCTCAAATTTTTCCAAAGCATTTGGTTAAAAATATTCGAGTTATTTGCAATTGTTTGAAATAAATTAAAGACCATGGCCTTAAGTCACTATCCCGGTCAAAGGGGCAACACCAAGACAGTCCAACTTTAGTTTCTTTTGTTTTTCATTAAAATATACATTTATTTGTTCTTCATTAAACTCCTGCATCCAAATGTTGGGTTAAAATACAGCAACTTACAGTGATGTATAGTTACCTTCCAACAGCAGCAATCAAATAAAAGAACATGTTCATTGCGCCATTAAGAGAGAGAGAGTCTGTAACAGTCATAAATATGCTTTACATCATCACAGAGTTTACAGTATACTTATGTACTCTCAAAATACTGCATCAGCCTCATATGTATTACCAGATGCTACACTGACAGTTCGAACTGCCACCTTCATGCCAGCAAGCTATCTAAATTCCTGCGCACCAGGGAACACTGTAATTGCAATACACATGTCAACTTATTCAGTATGTATTACATATTTAATCAAAGCAGACACTGAGGCTAATGAAGCTAACACTTTACTTTACATACCAAAATTAATAAATAAACACACCATTTCCAAATGCAGTAACATAAACATCTGCACAGTTAAAGCAAGCGGCTTAGCACACAAGACTAAAAAAGTGGACAAAAAGCATTTAGAGCACTGTTTTCATGAGATACAAAATATTCAAAGTCTGGCCTTTACAACAATGTTCGTAACAAGATATTACAATAATGATTACACAAACAATTCAAACACAGTAAATTATTACACAATGGTAAATATTCTAGTCAATATGCATTTCTCACCATAAAAAAATTATTACATTTATGTTACTACATAGAAATATTTTAAAAATTTTCTCAAGGCCTTGCTAACTTTACATAAACCAATAGATAATATTTTAATATGAAATGTGTAACATTATCAATTAATAAAAAAAAAAATGTACAACTTTGATAAGACATAATTTATCAGTCTTAGGTTGTCTTTTGATAAATATGTACAACAAACCGATGCTATGAGTAAAATTATTTATTATTCATGTAATGCCAAACATATCACATAGGTTACATAATATCCAAGGTGAGACTTTAATTAATTGTGGGCGTGCAAATCTTTAACTCTGCATCAAAGATTTAATCAATTACTTAAAATTTGTTACAAATGTTCGTAAATGCAAAAACCATAAAAGTACTAAAACTTGAAGCATATTCCAATGCACTCTGCTTTGCTTTGATATACTATTCACAATATGGACTTGTCTACTTTGAGCAATTACTGTTTATCGTATTTCAGTTTGTTCAATTTTTTCTTTGTCTTGCTGCAGTATTAAACTCAACCAAGTGTCAAACGTCATCACAATCGGCTTACTTGAAATGTAACCTCCCAAAGAATATTTTTGTGCTCTGGCACATTAAGTCTTGCATGCAAACTTATGCATTGACAGTGCCCCAGGGCAAATTTTCCTTATATTTATGGGGATTTAGTCTTGGTGCCATTTAAATTCTTGCAGCCAGTGCAGAAGGCCAGTAGAGTATCTGTGAAGACATATTACACATGAAAATGAATGAGTTTGTGAATATACACCTTGGCTCAAGTTTTGTGGCATAAAAGTATGTTTTGTGTGATGATTACACCAAACACAAAAGTTGAATCCCAGATGAATTTGGCTAATTGCAATGAGACACTAACATTAACTTAATCTCACAACGTTTCAGTTTATCTTTCACATTGCGTGTTTCGTCTGTTTTGACAGTCTGAGAAGCGAGGTTGAGTTAATGTTAGTGTCTTGAAATTTGCAATGACTTAATTCCTCTTGGATTCTATTATTGTGAATAACTTGATCGTCACACAACACGTAGTTTTTTATCAACAAAACTTAAGCAATGACGTAGGTCCACATACCCATTCAGTCTTGTAGTCCAACTGCAGCAAAGTTTCAAAGACCCCATAATCCCAGTATTCATAGTTTGTGAACTATTTTAATGTAGTAATAAATATTGTAAACTGGTTTTTTTGAACTTAACTATGCCATCGTCGGGTTGTCATGAATATATAAAAGTGAGGTGAGATTTTCACTGTTTTGTACAAGACAAGCATCTATAATAAAATCAACTTATATTTTGAACACCAATATCCAAAATTTTGCTTACTTTGTATAATGCCGAACTAGCCGGTATTTATATAAAAATGTTATGTATTTCAATTAATGAGAAGTTTTTTCTATCGCACTGTGCATGAGATAGGTGCAATGCAACTTAACAGCCTTTATGTGGGGCATAAGTAGTCAAGAGAATGGTACCTACATGTGTCGTAGTCAAGAGGTAGATGTAACTGTAAAGAGTGAAGCAACCACAATTTCAGTAACCAATCAGCGATTAACTACTTTAATCACACACTATTATCACACACTATTATCACACTCACTGCCAAAAACTTTTAACGAGAAAATGACAGAACAAAATTATGATATCCAAGACGATTTTACTTTTTTTTTTCTGTAAATATTCTAAAATAACAAAATATCAAATACTCTAAGGAATTGTTTTACACAAAAGTAAAACAATTTGCAGCATACTTTTTAGAAGCCAAATTAACATTATGTTATTCACTGTACATGTGCAGTTCAACTATAGAAACAATTAGAAGTTCAAAAAGCAACAGATTATGAAGAAGCACACCTATTGAAAACAGCAGCTGGGGATGGAGAAGACAAATATGAGACAGAGGAAGGAAGAAGAAACTATGGACCTACGAAAACTTTGCCTTTTTTTATACGGTTAGAAATGTTGATATACGAGGCTGCACGAGGGTTGTTTGGTAGCAACAGATACGTGATGCACAATTGAGATAACAGCTCGTCCAGGAGGTCAGGCATGTCAAATGTGAATCACCACACACACCACCACTTCACATTACAGCAAACATACTACCACAGTTTCCGCTAACATAATTGCAGCTCTTATAGTAGCTGCAGAAATTCTCTGCAGCTAAATTTCCTGTCATAAATAACTAGTGGTAATGTCAATGTCCCTACATCAGTTAGTTAAAACTATGGTCCTCTACTTTTCCAAAGCACTTAACACATGTGTCACTTTCATCATTTTCTATACGTAATGGAGAAATTACTGTCTTACAGCTACAACACCCCCTTAATCCTCGTTCTTTGCACCACACATCGATGATGTAAACATTTGTCCGTGAAAGTGTCTTGGAAAGTGAAGGGTGTTTGTAGTTTGACAAAGGTGGAGTATTGACATCACATAACAGCTGCCAGAAAGAGGTCATTGTAGCGATGGCAGTTAAATGTGGTAGTTAGCTCAGCAGCCATGAGTAATGTTTGGGTGTGTCTGTGTGTGCGCGTGTGCAAGTACATGTATGTGTATAGTGAATCTAGTTTATACGCCTGCAACAGCAGCAGCCAGAGGTTGTCTTTTGTGCCTCGGTAAACCCAAAGAGTACACAGAGCAGCATGGGCATGTTGCAGTGCAACACTTCGTGTACAGAATTCTTTACATACATAAATACGGCTACACTAATAATCTAAAAACAAGATTAAACAAAGCCTGGAAAATTCAAAATTTTATGTACTGCTACATTTTTCATTCACTGACTTCAGCATGCATTTTTTTTGTAAATTGTCGAACATGTTGAGGGGCCTACCTCCCTGGAGCTGTTTCGTGTGTTGGGAGGCTCAGGTACGAAGCTGCAATAAGAGCCATAGGGCACGCATGCCTAGTGTTATGTTGCCCCTATGCGCAAGGCACTAAAAAGGTGCACAGTGTTTCCGTTGTATTGCTGGAACTATTAAGAGGTCACCACATCATTTTATTGCTGTTAGGTATGTACCAAGGTTCACTGTATGGTCCTCAAGTTATTTTGTACCATGAGTGGTAGATTTTGTGATATAGCTGTGCGATACAGCAGTTTTTAGCCATGATGGTGGGCTTGGAAATAGCATGATGAATAATGTGGAAATTTTCCACTGCACGTTACATTTTCAAAGTACTTTATAATCCTTCTCTGGAATGTGTTCTCTTTTCGTAGGCAGGTACATCAAGAAAACGTACAACTGTTGTCCAACTAAATGATATTTCTAACCCACTGGAGTGCAGATCAATAGCCAGGGAGGCGGGCCCCTTATGTAACATAACATTTACCCACTGGCATCAACGTTGCTAACAGTGGAACTGTGTGCGTGACCAAAAAACATAGAAACCTGAAATTGGACTGTTTCTTGCTGTTTTCTTCTTTTCTTTGGATCTACTGGATTTCCCACATCTCAGCAAACAAACTACGAAAGCTACATACTTATTTAGCAATTGCGGCATCTGGTCTCATTACCCTTCTTGTTATTTGTAAATATTTTGTTTAAAATGAAAATATCACTACGGTTGCACTGTTGGCAGGTAATGAGTCAACAACACAATTGGCAGGTAATAAGTCAACAACACAATGGCACTCTGCATAGAAGTATGCTATTTAGGTGCACTGTAGTGACATTGTTAACATTTGTATGCTATCTTCTATACCATAGTAAGTATAAAATAAAAGGGAACTTGTTAAAAATTAATGGCCCTGTAATTTATTTCACATAAAAAATTTAAGTTTTAAAAACAGTTTATGCTACATTTGGCACTGCCAAATAAGTGTGAATATTATGCAAGTAAATGTGGTATGAATTAATTCAATGCATTAATAGAAATATGGATGAAAACGTTATGCAAAAATCTTCAAAAATAATAAAACAGTCATTCGTTATGCCCACTCATGTTAACTTAAGTTCTGTAGCTGGAGAGACAATGTGCAGATGAGGGAAAAATTTAAGATTCACAATCTTTGTTAGTCCTTCATTATCAGATTTCCAAACATACTGTATTTACAAAAGTGCCTGGCCAGTTATGGAAGGTGATGACAGCAACAGCGGCCGGGAAGGTGTGCGACAAACTGTGGCAGAGAAAGGGGGATAGGAGATGAATTGGCAGCGGCACTACTCAAAGTTTAACACAGGGTGGCCACTCATTGCAACAATGAAAATTCCCTGATTTCCCTGATTTTTACAAGTATGAAAACAACATTTTGACATTTTATTCAACACTTTTTCCAATAAAGATAAATATTTTACATCCTTTCTGACACTACAGTTAGTGAACTTGACAAAACATTCAGCAGAAATAACTACGAACTTGACAATGGAGTATAATTACACCCGCATAACTGTAATTTTTTTCAATAAAAATGTTATAATGCTCTCAAAACTCCATTATATTAATTTCAATGGTTTTTTTGGAAGCTCAAAAAGAACGAGACAAGAAAATTCCCTGAAATGTCTCAGATGAACCAAAAATTCCCTGACATTTCTCTGATATTTCCAGGTGACCACAATTTCCCTGATAATTCCAGGTTTTCCAGGTGGGTGGCCACCCTGTGACGAGGGATAACTTCCCGTCTATGTGAATGTGTTTATGGGATATTGTGCACAGTCGACAGTTCTTGTGGTCACTTCACTTAACCATCAGCTTCTACTACAGGACATATAAAGTTAAATAAAAGCAAGCTTTACTAGAAATTTGTGAGTTATCAACAATTTATTATTTTCTGCAGCATTCACCCCAGTCAATTCAGCACATAATCAGGAGTTGTCTGTAGTATTTGCAATTATCCTGTGTATTATCTCACACAAACTGCTTAAAAGTTTCATAATGTCACTGCCTAAGTTATTACATTGCTCCCATGCTGGCAACAAGAACAATGATGCACTGTGGTCAGGATTCGCTGACAGCTGCTATTGCTTGAGAATACACCAACAGCTGTCCAACAAGCAAACAACATTAACTTATACTGCTTGTCACCAGAATGTCATTTTGTCCATGATTTATTAAAATGGGTATTTGAATCTACTGTACAGTAACTTTGCAAGTGAATTTTGGTGAGGTTGATAAACTTAAAAAGCCAGAAATGAAAATTTTTGGCATGAAACTATTTTTGAAATAATGTAGCAATTTACATCCAAAATTATTAATGTACAGTACTATGGTTATTTGACATGGCTTAAACATAAGCAGATAAATCAAAAACATGTAACCGTATCCTGCTGAAATTTTCATTGGCTTAATCAAACATGGTCACACTAGTAACAAAAGAAATATGTTGGACATGTCCACACTACATCACAAGTTAATAAACAATTCCCCTTTCCCCTGAAAACCATGTTGTCTAACGCAGTGGTTAAGTTCTTATGACAATGGCAGTAAACAAAAAAACTCTTTAAGCAATGCACTTTCACATACTTGTAACAACCGCACCTATTAATTATTTGCTCTTAATGTACCTGTGACATTTTCCCTGCATTTCAGTGTGGTTGTGGTTGTTTAAAATCAATTTTTCTTCAAGAGAATTTTTTATTACATTATTGCTCTGAAAATTAGCCGGCCTCACCAACATCTGCATAGATAGTTTACAATTAAAAATTAAAAATAAGATACATAAATCTAAATACCAGCCTTTCTGACATTTAACTATTTAACACTATGCATAACTTTTACCAATACAGCATTAAAAGAGAAATGTGCGCTAAACAGACACTAGTGTGACTTATTCGCCTTCCATGCAAATATGCATCCCTTCGTTTCGTTGTAAACTGAAACTTGCAAATTGTTTCACTACATCAAAATGAAACTCACAAATTGTTTCTCTACATTGCGGAAACATTATTTTTGTGGTTCCTAATCACATTCTGGAAAATATTGGCATTTTAAAGTAACTAAAATCTGCTTTCTAATCAAAAATTTACCTTAATCCATGTCACATGTCATATTTCTGAGAAACTTGACAATTGTTCGAGTAATGTACTTTGTCACAGAAATTCTCAAGTTGCTATACTTTCAGCATAGTTTTTATAGTGGTGCCCTGTTTTTTAACTGCATCAATGACTACAGGCAACAGCCATATATGTTCTACAATGTGTGAATAATGATGGGAGTATGGAAGAACGTAGATGTGGCATAAATCAGTTAACTTCACGGCCTGTATACTGCTAGCACTAACAAATCTTTGTCACTTCACTTCCAGCGCAGCGACTGTAACCACTTACAAAAAGCAATCTGCTAGTGTTAGCCAGGTTTTCTAGATCTAATGACCAGGATGCTCAATCACAAGAAGGTAGCAAGGTTGTGATCGAACGCATGTAAGCAATCAACCGAGTTCAGTTTTTACACACATGCAAATTTCATACAGATTAACTTTTAAAGAACTCAAACTGAAATTTTAGTCTTTTCAGACTTATCTCGTGGTTAAACACCTTTATTGTGTAAATAACACTAATGGAGGAGTACAGTAGAACCTATTTTAACATTTTTCAAGGGACCTGTGAAAAAAAGTGTTATACAATTTACAGGAAAATGTTATAAGCAGAAATCAATATTTTTACACCAATAAATGGATATTACATAAAAGTAACAAAAATGTCATAGTTTATGTACAGTAAATAAGCCTGTAATGAGATTACTTGAGCCTGTAATTACTGTGATATCAGAAACATGATTAGTACATACATTGTGTGTATAATAGAGGCTTTCCCACAAGTCTTCTGTAGGTTCATGATCATCATCTTCAGAATCACAGTCTTTAACATCACTGTAATATTACACTTTTCCAGATATTAATTGGTTTTTTTACAGTTGTTTTTAGTTCCCAGCTTAGTTATTTTATCTAAAATAATACAGTTAAGAAAATTTTTATCCAAGTTATGGTTATTGTCTGAAAAAAAAAAGTGATGTTATATGCAGGAAATGAAAATACCAATGTTGTTATAAGCAGGAAATTAAAGCATTATACTTTATAGAAAAAATGGTGGGACCAAAGAAAAGTGATGTCATATGCGGGAATGTTATAACAGGGTTCTACTGTATTTTCACAATAAACATACACTAATACAATACCAATTTTTATTTCAGATGGTTTGGTAGAAACACAATAGGTACTCAATTCTGGTTGAATATGGTTATTTCATTGTTAGAAAAAATGCAATGAAAATAATGTCGTATTGAATGTTGTTATTTATGGTTTCAGATATGTTTGTAAGTTCTCACATGTTGCGAAGGTAGAACAGTAATGAAAATGATGTGCTAGACAGACAGCACTAGACAAGACTAAGCATGATAAAACAAAAGAGTGCCCAACACTAAATTACAGTATCAAAATGCAAACAACACAATACCGAAACAACCTTAAACGAGGCAACGTTAAGCGAGGATTTACTGTAATAAGATATCATCTACCTTAGAACTATTGCATTTATGTTAATTAATGTATTACTACTACTACTACTAGTAGTAGTAAAAAAAAATAACATTCAAAACTTTATTTAGTTTTCAAAAATTGAAATGGTTTAAAGTATTATGTGGACTTTTGTAGACTTTTTTTTTTTTTTTTTTTCAGTTGATAAAGTTTATTTGACTGTTGGACTGATATTTGGTGGAAATTCTTAGTTATGGTATTTTGAACAACTAAACCCTTCGAAAGTGGCTCACAAAGAGGAACGTGGAGGTGGGTCGTGATAATTGGCGTGACTAACACAGATGACGATTGTGGGAGGAGGGGAAGTTCTGTACTACTGGATTTTTCGTCAATGCTTATCAGTAAGGTCTTGAGCGCTAGAGAAAGCAATAATAAGGTTGAATATAAAGCAGCTACAAAATTCAAAGGCAAGGAAATGGGAGTGCCAACAGAAAACCCACCAATCAACAACTAATTCTACCATGTTTCCCACATGCGAAAATTGAGTGCAATCCCAGCAGGAGTTAAAAAACATCACTAGCATTTTTTTTTTTACTTCAACAGTGAGGTCATTAGACACTACAGGAGGAGAGGAACTAGAAAAGGTGGCCATGGCTTATGTTAAGTAACCATTCCATCATTTGCCTGGAGAAATTTAGGAAAACCACAAAAAACTGAAGCCAGGATAACTGCAGCCATGAACTGCAACTGGTTCTTCTCGAAAGTGAGTCAAATGTCTTACCACCTTACTTGGTAGGATCGCTGTAGTGGGAAAGTGAGTAATCTGATCACTACACTACTAGACCACATGGGTGGGGTGGGCACATTACTGGTGTGGGAACATGTACATCTGCAAAGGTTGCACCGGGACTGCAACATTTATGAGAAGTAACTGCTACTATTTTAGAAATTAAAATGCAAGAGCCAAAAAATTGTTGCAATTTTCAGACGCTGAATTATCAGTTTTTGATTGCAGTGGCTCAATAGCTGATCATAACTGTTGAAGCAAGCTATAAAATTATTTATCATAATTTTAAATACAAAAAATTTTTAAAAATATTTTTTAGTATATTTTATTTACATAGTCAGAGCAGCCTTTTCAATTTAATTATTTAGTAAATTATTATCAAACTTTATTAGTTTTTAGATAAAGTTTAACATACTGTAATTATAAATTAAATGAAGAAAAGTTTACTCTAACATTATTTCAAGGTAAATTGCTGCAATCTGTACGAGTCTGAATTAACAATTTCCTGTAACGGCAAGTTTACCTTTCCAGGATGGAGTTGTGTTTTCTTGGTATCACGTATGAACCAACAGGATGCTGTTCCAGCCAGAAAGCCAGGCCAACAAGCTTGACAATGACCTCTAAAGTCTGTAATCTTCTATCCAGTTTACCTTTCACTAGCTAGTAAGTTTATGTGTGCACTGATTTAGTGCAGCTTCAAGGTAGTCGTAAATCAAGACAATTCTCCTGATCAGGTATACCAATCACTAGAAAATTGTCCAGATCAGGCTCTCTCAAGCAGGCGGTCCTATAGTTACCAAGTAATCATCTGAGTAACATTTTACAAGGAAGACAATAACATTTTCAATGAAACCAGCAACTCCTATGTTCAAACATACAAAAAAACTTTCCCCTCCTTTAAGGTTCCATTTTTGTTTCTTATGAGTATTCTGGTAGAGTGAAAATGACTTAAATAACCATTTTCAACATCAGTTTTAACTGTTAAATTTCTACCAAGAAAACATGGCTTCAGGGATACACCATATTTAACAAGTTGTTGACGAGAGGACTGAATGCCAATTTAAGGTTTTATGTAGGGAAAGGAATATTTCGCAGGTTCAACGTCATGCGTGTTAGAATCCATTCTTATTTATACACAAGTCCTGACCATTTGTCCATTAGCTGCTACTCACTGGAACAACAGACAACAAACAAATGGACGGGCTCGAGCATGCATAGGACAGTGGGTTCTAACACGTTGGTCACTGAACTCACAAATTATTCCTTTCCCTACTTATAAGTAGAGGCGATAAGCCAGTGAGACCCATCAATAATCTGAGTCAGCCCGGAACACGCTGATTGGCAAAATTTGCATGGCATATTTAACTATCCAGGGGACCAATTAAATTTGAGCATTAAACGTCTGCACTGACGCAGCACAGAGCAAGGAAAACTGCTCTGCACTTGCACCAGCCAACGCGGGTGGAATTAAATATGCCAGACGCAAGTGGGTGGGACACTCCGAGACACAGCAACTCCATTTCCTCAGCTCGGCATTCGAGGGCCAATGAGAAACCTCGCAACAAATTCATTCGAAACCATTCACGGACAGTCGGGTAAACTTCGGTTAACTGGCCAAGTTAATCTATGTGCAGACGATTCTCGCCTGCGTGTTTCATCTGTGGCCATATGTATTATGTGGCAGCATTCTTCTCTAACCTTAAAGTGAAATGTAGTTTGAAAAAACTACGAAACATGGAATCACAGTATGTTCGTCTGTGATTAAATGTTGAAGTGATGATATCGTAAAATATTGATATTCTGCATGTTTAGAGTGCAGATATGTATATAAGGCTATTTTCCTGCATTGTTAATTCAGTTGAGGTCATGTTAAAAATAACTGCAGTCAGTTTGTATTAAATATTTAATGTGTGGCTGCATTTTTCACTCATAGATATATGATGTTAAATTCTGATACTGCCTACGATATTGTTTACATCACCATCGTCACATCACTGCTTCGACAGTTAGTAAAATAGACATTTTTGTGCGCACAATGACGATTCATCGTTAAAAGATGTAAAACCGATTTTAATGACCATTTCCCCTAAAATAAAAAAAATCTTGACTATATATTGTGTTCGTTGTACTCAAATTGTGACGAAGCACAGCTGCCAAACATGGCAGCCATTTGTGTTATGTTAAAATGTGTTGTTTGCACATGCGCGAGCAGATCAAAATTATTTGATGTGAGGGTCTAGCTCTGCGCAGATTTCTCTGCGTTTTGCACCGGTCACGTGACTAGTTGCACTTCACGAGGAGCGTATTTAATCCCAGTGCGGTGCAGTGCAAAGCAAAATTTACGTTGCGACGCCAAAAGACAATATTTAATCGCCCCCCAGGAGCTGAAAAATAGAGGCACAAAGGTTCTGAAATAACCACTCAAAATGAGCACTTTATGCTTCCCGAGCACATTAGGTTTATGTCACGAGTCCCTATTTAGGTGTTTTCTCAAATACTGTTTTTAAATTCTAAGAAGGAGCAGACGTAACACTGGCACACAGACTTGCTGAAAATTGTTTTTAAAACGTAGCCTAACTTTTTCAAAGCAAACATTTTAAAATTCTGGCCAGTTACTAACTGTAATAAATTTATTTGTCCAAAATTAGCCAAAAATAAAAAATAATTTTTTCTTTCCAAAAAAAAAAAAAAAAAAAAA
>PNEQ01063784.1:0-27984 GCA_003012365.1 Medauroidea extradentata | reverse complement strand
GTGTTCAGTGCGCGCTTTTCTGTGTTAGCCACCCACCGGCTATAGAAGTGGGGACCGCTTAAGGCATGTAGTGCAAATTTTTGAGTCAGTAACCCACCAATAAATCGGTGTTAAGTGTAACCCGGCGTGAGTTATTTGGCCATGGCCAATTCAGGTCTTTAGGGAGCTAGACCCCTCAACCAGCCGCCTTTTCAGCTTTCCAACCACCATCATCTCGACGTGGAGGATCCAGGGGGAGCACGCCACACGGGCGGCAGATCCACGGCCACCACCATCAGCAGCCGGCATTGCGAGAGGCGTAGTTGTCTCTCTCTATCACCCTCCCCTCTGCCCTCACCCCAAACACGTCAAGTTGCTATTAAAAAAAGTGAAGGATGAAACAAATATGGCGGCATATTATTTCAAATTTCAATATTATATTTAGGCTATTGCAACGACAGAAGCACAGAATGCGTTGTGTGTATTTATTAACCGAAGTGCCATTCATAATTGTTTTGCGAAAAAATGAAAACTTCTTAAAAATACCAAGTTATTTTACCTTTTATGATGTATTACACATACACAATTCACGTGTAAGTTTTACTGTTCAAATACTTTCTTAAATCAATTTTAATATCTTATAATACGAATTCTCCGACATTGTATACTGTTTTCGTCGCAACAAACTACTATAGACAAGCCCGCAAGACCATAATAAATTTACACTACACTGAAGAAGCAACCTTTTTTTTTTTAAGTTCGATTGGCATAGGTGGATTTATTTCGACACTTCGCATTCAGATACCGGCAATTATTCTGCTATCAAGTCTTCAAAAAATATCAGATTGAAATAAGGATTTTTACAACAAAAACTAAATATATTATGTAAAATAATTTATGTCTTCACAGTTCACGATAGCCATTATTATATATTATTATTCCTTTTAGCGGATTTGGTCACAAAATTTAGCGGGCTGAAATTCTTTGACTTGGCAACACTAAGCAGAAATCTGTCATTGAAGAAGTATCAAGGAGCATAGAATAATAGAACATGATCTATTACGTTTCTGGGCAAGCTTTCGGGTACGGAATCTGCTGTGCCCAAAGACAGACCCCTTGGGAGGGTGCTGGAATGATACTCACATGGAAGCAGAAATGCTAATAGAAATTGGGTATAGAAACTGCTACGAAACTGGGCATCATTTGAGATCGGCTGAAGGGCTTAGAGGGAAACGCCGGACGGCGTCACCTTGTCTAGAATGTTTGGTGAAGATCATTTTGAGCTGGTGAAGAAAAGAGAAATGGGATTGATTGGCTCGTTGTTGTGTCCCGAATAATTTGAGACTATAGTGGATCATCAAAAATTGGATGAGGTGTGCAAGAAATTGTGTGCTGACATAGAAGCTGGGTTGGCAACAGATTAAAAAAAAAAAAAAAAGAGAAATATTTTGTATTATCAGCCGTCAAACATGGCGTGGAAAAGGATAGTGGCCCCTAAAGTGGTACAGCAGATGATCATACGTTATCATCATGACCAGCCTGGAGGACACTGGGGAATGTTAAAAACAAAGGCTAAAATGGAAATAGATTTTTATTGGGAGGAAACAAATGGAATGATTAAGGGATTTGTAGATATGTACTTGTGAAGAGTGTCAAAGATTTAAAGCCCCTAGAAACACCAAGGTTGGTTGGAAAGCAGGCGAGGTCCCAAAGGCCCCATGGGCTAAAGTGCATATTGATATATTCAGTCCACTGGTACAATCCAAAAAGGACAATATTGCTATTCTGGTGGTGTTAAGATATTTTTTTTCAAAATTTGTTCTTCTCTTGCCGATAAAAAAACATGAAGGTCGTGACCCTTAGCGCAACCTTAGAAAACAGTATATGGAAGTTGTTTGGTGCGCCCCCGGAGATGGTTAGCGATAATGCTGCCTGTTTTACCTGAACGGAGTTCCGGCAAATGTGTCTGGCCTGGAGCATAAAATATTCTTTCAGTAGCCCTCACCACCCTCAAGGTAATCAGGTAGAAAGGGTGAACCGTAATCTGAAGGTGAGCCTATGGATATTCAGTGATCCCGTGCACAATGAATGGGATGTTCAGTTGACGTGGATCAACTTGGGCATGAATGATGCTTTACACGAGACGACCGGGGAGAATCCGGCTTTTGTTTTCTTGGGAAGGCTCACCCCCTGTTGAATGTTAGGAGTATCCCGCCCATAAACTCAACGCTTTCGGAGGGGCAAAGAAGGGTGGTATTGCGCTGGGTAAGAGAACGTTTCAAAGAAGCCCAGTGGGGGTAGCTGTACGGTATAACGAAGAGAGGACTGATAATCCGTTTAAGTTAGGGGACAGCGTGCTTTGTCAAAGTTTTCGTCTATCAGATCTGGCACACGAGATCTCAGCCAAGATGTCTCCACGTTTTGAAGGTCCATATGTTTTGAGGAAGAGACTTAGTGTCTCTACATGGGGCTTGCAGAAAGAGAATGATCCATCTATTGTAAGAAAGGGCCACGTCTTTCATCTCAAACAATTTCTGGAGAGAACTCGAGCCATGCTTTAAACGTGTTTGTGTAAGTCTATGAATGTATTTGTTGTTGGCCAGCGCATATGGTGGTACATGTTGCTATGTTAATGAAATTGAGTTTGTGTTTTATGCAGTGGCGCAGCCAGGGTTTAGTTAGGGAGGAGGGGGGTTTCGCTGTCCAGCAAAAAAATTTATACACACACACACAAAATCATTTTTGTTTATTGTATAATTAAAATAGATACAGTATATAATTGATATCTTCTCAAATTTCAAAAGACAAAATTGTTTAAAACATTCTCATTTAAAATAAACTAAAACAGTCCGCCTGTTCACTGTAGATTTTTTTCTGACTTTTTTCTCCGATAGGCTCAGGGAATGGTTGGGGGGGGGGGCGGTTAACACCCAACTCCCCCCCCCCCTCGCTGTGCCGCTGTTTTATGTGTAGAGAAGGGATCCCTAATATGCAAGGAATTTTGGTTAAGGATACTTTGTGATATGGGTTTGTAATAGGTTAAACTTTTATGCTGAGGGTAATGAAGTTTTAAGGGTAAGTGTATGATTCTAGTTTTATCTACTGTGTTAAGATTCGGGAATCTGTGTGATGTAACATGATTGATGTTGATTCAATGTAGACTGTGTTGTTAGAGGAGAGTACATTGAAGGTTGTCAGAGTACCTGAAATTTATTAATTATAATGTGATTGAAATCATTGGTGTACAGCACCATCAAGGGTTTTGTATCGTGTTTTTTCTTGTTTTCTTGGAGGAAGTTGTTATGAACATGTCTTTGGGTGTCCCCTTGTAGGAGGATTTTAGGGCAGGGGAATTGAGCTGGTTGATCGGTCCGGTCTGCGTCCATATTGGTTGTTTTTGTTTTCTGCCTTTTTTTGTTTCAGTTTGTTTAATTTGGTTCGGTTTGTTGTTTCTTTTGAGGATGTCTGTCGGCCAAGGCTTGTTTAGCTTCCCTTTGCTTGTTGGGAATTCATTTTTGGTGATTTTGCCATCCTTGGTTGAATGGGGCGTGTATTGGTAGTGTCTTCGGGACGTCTGAGTCAATCTTTCTGTCGGGTCAATCACTCTAACGACCGTGGAGGGGCGGCCTTGATGGGAGGGAAGTCTCAGGGGTCTCGGCTGGTAGAAAGGATAAGGGAGGGGGGGCGACGATTTTGCTTGGCGAAGACGCGAGTGGTGCTCAAGTTTGCAAGGCAAGTGGGACATGGAGGTAGCAGGTGAAGTTGACAATCAGCCGGGTGTGGTCCGCTGAAGTTGCAGTGCCGATGGTTGATTACTCGGAGGGAACACTTTTCCATTAGGTGTGGGTGATTGCCTGTTAAGTTTTTGGGCTAAAGAGGCAAATGGAAGGTTCCATCACAACTCCGGTATGAGGTTGACGACTGGTGGCGTTGGTGATCACGAGAATTTGGTGAGTCGTCCCGATTTTCGCAGATTTCCCTTTCGAGGAGAGACTGGATCAGTTGATGATAGTCTCTGTCTGATAAACAGTTTGGATGTCAAGGAGTTTGTGTCGTTACGAGTCCTGAGTTGTTTTGAAAAATTGTTGTTTGCAACTTCGAAGAGACGGGAAAAGCACTGTCCAAGACGACTAGGAGTAAAAATGGGCGCACAGGATTGATTGCGAGGAGCTGATATTTTGGGGAGTGATAGTGCTGAAAGTGGAATGTTGAGGCCCATTAATATCTGCAGGTACACTACTTAACCCATTTGATGAGTGCTGTATTAATATATTTGCATTCTGTGTAACTCTGGTTCGGAGTTATACATTGTGTATGGCCTTTCTTTGCCTTTATATAGGTGTGTGTTATAATATGTAATACTGTGAATGTAATATAAAGCAGGAAGCGATAAAGAGTATTATTTACAGGGAAAGCCCTCTGTGAATATTTTATGACAGAAGTCCTTTTGTAAAATTCAAATGTTGTCTGAGATTTAGTGTCAAAAGTGTGCTTTTGGCTTTGTACCACAGGTTGATGTGGAATTATGTTGAGGGAGGAGCGATGTAATTTATTGTTATTGAAATATGGATTTAAATCTAAAAGAGTGTCATTTTCTCATTGATTAATTGCATTCTAGTTGTGGTTACCCTGAGCATTGATTATGACAGATGTTTCTTGCCTTTTAATGGAAATGGCTCTTAAGAGTGTCATTGGTGAGGTCGGGCCCTTGGTGGTAAGCCGAGGATAGGGTGCCCTCTGCTTTGGTAATTGGTTCACTGCTACTGCAGTGTCAACCTGAAAAGTTTATCAAGACAGCCGCAATGTTCTTACGGGACACGCTACATCCAACAACACTACAGCGCTGAAACCAGAAAGCTCCCAGCCACTCAACAATGGCACAGCAGGCACCAGGCGTGCCAACCTCAGTAGACGACACTCCACAGCGCCTATGAACCCACAGGTATGACAATTATTTTTACAAGCGTAGGAGTGATGTCTCCAGTGCAACCGTTGTCAATAAAACTATCTTCAGGCTGGATTATAGCCAATCCTGTAGATTTCCAGGCAGATATTCTGATGGCCACTCAATGTATTATCACAAAGAGCGTCCTAATACTCCTCAAGAGGGAAATAGTGTTGGCTACACTGGCTGCAACCAGTCGGGGAAATGGCCAGTAAAAGTCCCAGGTCCTACTAAGCCGGCCTCATTGTTTTTCTTGCAAGAAGGTCATAAGTAACATGTTATGTTCACATTTTAAACATTAAAAAAAAAGTAAATTTGAAAATTGGTACAGAAGCACTTTTTAGTGTACAGAACAACATACTAAAAGTCAGAGGTTATACTAAGCTGGCTTCATTGTTTTTTCTTGTACTTGGGACATTAATAGACTCATACCTTCAATATGTAAAACTGAACTATTCAAAGTCTGCTGTTTTCGATGGCTACAATGAAATTCAGTCTACAAAAAAGAGGAGCAAAAACAATGTGCAGTACGTAAGAAATCTCCTGACACCGCCTTTACCTCAAACACCATTGTAACAGTTTCACAATCACTTTCTTTCCAATGGGAACAATCAGACAAGGCTCATCAACATGTTATCACTGGCATTCCAGAATGCAGGACTAAAGGTACAGCAGGCAGTAGCAGATGCTGATACACTGATTGTCTGAGCAGCAATAGAGGAAGCAACTGCTGGTCGGGAGGTCACAGTTGTCGCTACTGACACGGATATTCCCATAATGTTTATAGCTCGAGCACAAGAAGGTTTAAATATAAAATGTACTTACTCCAGGATCAAAGCTATACAACGTGGGTGAAATATCCAGAGACATACAGGCGTGAAGACTGCTCTTTATCCATACAATCACAGGTTGTGACACAACTTCAGCTGTTTTCGGCAAAGGAAAAAAGAAAGCATGGAAGCTGCTTGACAAACACAATGTTCAAACCCTCGCAGAAGTTTTCAAGAATCCTTCAGCAGACAAAGGCCAAATCACAACTGCAGGTGAACAGTTCCTTATCCAACTGTACACCAATGAAAATTTCACGAGCTTGGATGAACTCTGCGGCCGTATGTTTGTTCGTTCTCTTACAAGGTAGGCAGTCACTGCCTCATTTGAACTTGCAGGCCTTCCGTCTACCAGTGCAGCTACCCACCAGCTCAGCTTCAGAACATATCTACAGGTAATTTGTAGTGAAAATAGATGGACATTCTTAACCTTAATTTATAACAGTTCTCTAACTAGATGTTCAATTTTATTCTCCAGGTTCAAGAATGGCTTGATAACCCACTTTGTCCACCCGATTGTGGATGGATGGTGTCATGTCAATCACTGATACCAGTTGCATCTGATATGCCTCCCGCAGCAAACAATCTGTTACAACTTATTTCCTGTGCTTGTAAGGTAGATTGTGGCATACGCTGCTGTTGCTGTACTGCTGGCCTAAGTTGCTCTGTAATGTGTGCCCACTGTAGGGGCAGAAATTGTTACAATATACCAACCCCTGAACTTGATGTAGATACTCTGGATGATCAAAATTGAATCTAACTGCTGCAAATGATAAACCTATGAAAACATTTACTATGATAAGTGATAACCCATCGTTTTCATCACTGTCAATACTTATATGTGACCCGCAGTTTTACATGTTTACGATGTGCAATTTGCTACGTTTTAATTTCAACCGTTTTGTCATCTGAAATACATGGCGTGAAGATATTGTTTGTACAAGTTATGAATTTTCTTCAATCCACATATTTACGTCACCAGAGTTTGTATGAAAAAATGTTACGTAAGGTTATTAAAATTTATGTTTAAAATTTGACTACATATGACCCTTTTTTCAAGAAAAAACAATGCATCCAGCTTAGGAGGACTTGGGAATTTTAGTACGTTGTTAGTACACTTGACAGAACTCTCACACTTAATTTCAGATTTACAACATTTTTTTATAGGTTTTCATACAATTTTGCTAAAGTGCCCACACAGATACAGATGTAAACAAGCATGAACAGACTCCACACCATGCGCTCTTAAATCACTTCTACAGTAAGAATCATCCAGCTTTCAAAATTCTAGTCAGTGGAAACATTGTTGCTATAGTCTTGAAGATACGGTTGCATCACATAATTTAGTTCCACCAGACTTGTTTTTCTACACAATATCACTCCAGTAAATAACACAATTCTGTTAGCGCCAGAAGATGTGAAGTGTCAAGACATTTAGACAGACCATTGTTGTGCACATTCGCGACTTAGAAACTACTACGTCAGCCTTGGTGACAACCCGAGCTAAGAGAGGATGTCATACAGGTCCTACCCTAGCTTATGAAACAAAAGAGAGCTGTTGAGTCTGCAACACGGTGCATCTATTTGGGCACTACAGAGCGCGTAACAACGTACAGTACAGAGTCTACATCACGTGACAACGCCCCCACCGGTTATGAAGTAGAATACTTCCAACGAAGTTCTGCTAGCTTCCCAGGCAGCTTTCTAGCAGCTACTTGATGAGAAGAGCAAAGTGTTTGCTGGCAGCAACATGCTGAAGTGCATCGCAGTGACAAAGCAACCAACTTGACTCAATACTAACAACTGATATAATCACCCCAGGGGATACCACATTAGGCTCGAATAATCACAGAGCAAATATAGAAGATGCTTGCTAATGGAATTATGGAGCCAGCAAACATCTGCTATGAATCACCAAACATACTTTCGCCAAAGAAAGATAGTACACTATATTACTGTGTTGATCTATGCCGCATAATCCTAGCTACCAAATTTTTAGTCTGACCGTACATCACTATGTTGAGGGCTCTGAACGCTATAGGCCACTCAAACTCTTTTCCTTCCCTGCAACCGCATAGTGACCATTGGCAAGTACCAGTATGTCAGGATGACCGAGAGAAAACCATGTTCATAGACCCCGACGGCAGTAAGATACCAATTTTGTACTACAATGTTTGGTCTTTAAGAGGCCACCGCTGTTATCGTATATTGTACCTATTGTGAGTATCCTTGATACTATCTCAGTGATTTGTACCAGTGATTCTTTCATGCCACATTGTACTTAACCTTGTCATTGTCTCAGTAATTTGTCTGTGCCTTATTAACAATGACATCCTGGTATTTATTTCCAGATTTTTTGTTGCGAAATTTTGTCTCTCACTTATTTAGTATGAGTCGATTACAGCCAATCTTGGCCTTATTTGTTGTTGTTTTCTTGCCTAAGTCTTGGTTTTCTGGGACAACATAGCACTGCAAAGGTCCACAATATTTCATTCAATAATTTCTATAGCAAAAAACGTTTAAAGGCATTATGTAAAAAACCAAATTAGATATTGTATCTCAGTAATTAATTACATCTCTAAACAGACACAAACAGTCTCTACTGAACCCCATAGTGCAATTTATTAACCTGAAGTAAAAATGGTGATGCCTTTAGCAGTTTACAAAGATATTTACGATGAACATCTCAGCTGAACAATATGGTTTATGTTGCTGCACGATAATAATATGGAATTAGACTTTACTCTTTAAGAAAAAACACTTTGGGGGGAGGGGAGGTAGGGTCAGAATTAATTATCTCGGGACTAACGACATCGGCAATCTAACTACATAATTACCTGGCACCGGGCGGTGTCAATGGAGCGAGGGTTTACTGTAGTTGTTTCGTATGGGGAGATGGCAAAGGGAACTTTGCAATTATAAAAACCGGCACAAAGCCCAGATCGGGGAGATTTGGTACTCATCAGGATAGATGATGTTACAAGTTAAGTATGATTAAATTTGGCGCATCAGGCACAAAGTTATGTTACATTAAAGTGAGGATATTACTATTAGTATTTTTTTTTTAATGAGGAGGTGGAAATGTTAATGGCAAATATAAGTTATTGTAGTATTTTGTCCTTTATAATCATGTTTGTTGGTAAATGCCATATCACATGTTTTAATTGAGCTAAAGATAATTTTTGCAACATGTGTTTTGAAGGTTGAAAATATATATTTTTTCTATACATTGCTGGATAAAGTGCTCTCTCTCTCTCTTTTTTGTTCTCTCTCTCGTATGGCCTGCTTTTAATTTTTTTTTTGCCATTAATAATTTTTAATTAAATATTGCTCTACTGAAAGAAATATACGTACGATTTAGCCATGATTATTGTACCCACTGGTTTTTAGAGGGGCTTTGAGTCCAGTGGTGCAACATTTCTCTCAAAACAGTTAGCAATTATTTTCATTTGTTGGAGGTGGGAGGTGAGACAATTACGAATACTAACAATAGGAACTCTGTGACTGGTTACTAAATTTATTCACTTTTAGGTACATCCATATAACCGGCTATTATACCATCACAATTTGTGGTGGTTTGGCGCACATTCGCCCGATATGACCACAAACTAAAAGTATCATAAAACTCTTTTCCAGCAACTACACACCAACACACAGAATCACAAAGGTTCACAGAAACTGGCTGCCGTGAAATTTAAACCCTTCACACACATAATTTCATAGATTAACAACACAATATGCTCCTCTAGAGGGAATATTGCTAATTCTAACAATCCTAACGCACAACATTACATAACTACACAATTTCACAAGTTATAACTCATGGAAGTTACTGAAACAAAGGTACATTAGGACGCTTCTCCAACAACAAGGTGACTGACACCAAGATTACACTGATACTGATTATGTCCTCTTGGCAATCACAAAAAATCTGCCAATTGATTAAACTGTACATAACAAACATTTAGCCTTTATAAAACTGGCTTTAAAATGTTGTTCATGCCTTGAACTATGAAGCTGCCAACCAAATCATTTCCAATGTAGCGACAACCTCCCACTTGAGTGAAATGGGCCGCCGAAACCAATATAGTTTAGGTCGTATAATAAGTCTGCACCCACATTCTCACAACTGTTCAGTCCAACAAATTATATGTTTAGGAAGATTTACAATTCGTGCCCGACGACACAGCAGGAATGCACCTCGCCATAGGAAAAGTACTGGAAATACCTTAATCGTAGGTGTCGCACAGCACCAGTACCAATCAGAAACTCCAAAATCAATGCCAACAGGTTAATCGTCAATAAAGCTAGCTACACCAAATTGAACTAGGTCTCGAAAATTTTGCAGAATGATCTTTAATCATTGTTTTCCACACTCATTCAGACATCATTGCTGACCATTTCAATTCCCGGCATTCTGTCGTAACAAAGCGTGCATAATACCAGCTTACTCCAGCTCTCAACCTTGACTAACTAAGCAGATTGCCACGCCTCTGCAGATGTCGCAGAGGGGGAAAGGAGGGAGGGGGAATTAGAAGAGGAGAGTGGGCGGACAGAAGGTGGAGAAGGGCCCACCAGGCACCAAGATCAAACGGGGAGGAGAGACACAAGTACTAAGAGAAATAAAAATAGGAAAGGAGAAAAAACCCAACGATTACAGTGAACTAACTAACATATTAAAAAATA
This sequence comes from Medauroidea extradentata, assembly GCA_003012365.1. NCBI lineage: Eukaryota > Metazoa > Arthropoda > Insecta > Phasmatodea > Phasmatidae > Medauroidea > Medauroidea extradentata. The sequence goes on along the minus strand of PNEQ01063784.1, from coordinate 17,547 downwards.
AAATTTAACTGTAAAATAAAGCTTTGCGCTAGGTGCAAGTTCTATCAAAAAGGTATTTTTTTATTATGTTGTTTTTGAATTCACGGCTCCTCTCACCCCTTGAATTGTTGACCAATCACGGGTGCTCTGAACCCATCCAGTGTCGTCTGTTGCCTACAGCAGTTGCCATGGGTGGGGTGCAGAATGTGCCATTCTGTGCAATCGTATCTCGGCAGACAGCGCACAAAACTGTGCATTAGTAGACGTTGTACCGTTGAACAACTGCCGTAGTTCAATGAACTTGTCATATATGACACACTATTGACAGTACATATTTAACAATTCCCACAGTGTTTGTAATAATTTTACCATATAACAATTCCCACAGCATTTGTAATAATTTTAACATACGACAACAATTTCTGCAGCGTTTGTAATAATTTTACCATATAACACCTGGATCGAGAGTATTTCCCAAACAGCCCATGTATTGTTTTTAGTTGCTGCAGACTTGACATTATTTTAGTAGATTTTGATGACCCCAAATTTTTAAAATTATTTCTTACATATTTCACAGTTCCTGAAAATATGTCCACACAAGTGAACTGTTCGTACAAAACATGTGCCATACCAGCAGGGTTTTAGTTTATGTATAAATAAATTAATAAAAGTAAAGACAAAAAATAAGTACACAGAAATGTAAACATCATCCCTCTCGACTCAAGTACTAGTATAACAATATACAGGTGGTCTGCACAAAGTAAAGACACATTAAAGAAGGTAAGGCAGTCTAGTTTAGCATGTCATATAGAAATTATAACAATTACTTGGGGTAACTCTTCTTGTAAACTGTACATTAAATTCCAAACATTATGTATTACTGTACTTGAACACTGACTGCACCTATAATTTACAAACACCTCATTGCATTAACTGCCAAGACTGTAATTCTGTATTTAAAATTAACTGAGCTACAGTATTTTGAACAAGTAACTTTATAACTTTCTATATCAGTTTAGAATGCCATGAAGATTTTTAGAGACAATTCAGAGATAACAGTAAAATAAACCTGTTTCCACTGTATTTAAAAAAATTGTTTTTAAATACCATGTAAAAGTAAAATGAAATTAATTCGCTAGGAATAAAATTGTTCATTGTTTTTTTGTCAAGCACATTTTAATGATAGACCAAACATTTACAAAATAGTGGATCACACGTGAAATCTGACACAGGGTGAGAGACTAGAATTTATACAATACTCTACATGACTGTACAACCTGTACCATTGTCTTTAAATTAAAAGGCTTATACACCAACAACATTCATTAGCTACAGTAGCTACTTGCAATTGGCAAACAATAATTTAGTTCAAAACAGTTACGGTTTAGGCTTGCATAAACATTAGCAAGCAGACCATCCAGCTACCTTTATAAGGCGTTGTTATAGTACTATTTATTGTAATAGGCATACAAAGTAAAGTAAAAAATAAATAAATACATACTGTATATGACATCACACTATAGCAGATGAACATAGTTTACGAATATACAAACACAGTACGTCCTTGATTACGTCATAATGCTTTATGTTGTATCGGATTAACGTTGCTAATGTTTGAGTATCCATTTTTCAATTTAAGTAGGTGCAGATTCAGAATAATGTCATTCATCCATTCATGCACACCAGAGTTAATATTCTTTTGTTCCAAAATAGTATGGTTATAGGCTGTGGGCGGAGCTGGTCTGACTCAATTTAAGTTGTTTCAATTTGTATCACTGTTTACCAGAACCTAACCTCGATGTAAATCGTGGACTTACTCCATACACACACATACACACACACACACACATAGTAGTGACTATAAAGTATTAACAAAAACACAACTGGCTGTATTTGTCAATACATAGAAGTATGCTAGTACCTAGTATGTAAGACTGCAAAATTTAAGCTGTATCAAAATTTAAATATTAGTGTGTGAAAATGGGGTCATATCATATTTAACACGTACAATTTGTTCCTATACTACTGTACATACGTACATACATTTTATGACTGATATTCAAATAATGTAAATATGATTATGTTTGCACAATTCTGATACTTACTAATCAACATAGGAACTAATTGATTTAATTTTAACATGATAAACTCCTTACTACAAAACAACAATAGTGAATATTAAAAAAAAATACAGCACTATACAATCAAAAGCATTATTTAGAAAAAGAGTTTTGTAAACAAAACACACAACAAAACAAACTACCAATAACATTCACAAAATTTAGTTCTTAACATTACATATCTGCACTGTTTGTATGACTAGTTCTTAGCACGTACTTCACATTCACAACCAACTTTCATCACATTTCAAAATACTCTACAGAAAACTGTGGTGAAAAATTGGTAAAGAGAATTTAGTTAACATGTTCAGGGTTAATAAATTCATATTTACAATTATTAAATAGGTTATAACAAAATCGACAAACTCTGTCACTGTGTTTTACAGATTAGGAACAACAAATGTACACACATATAAGTTGTGCAGCCATGTTTCAAAGTTACCATGGCAGAAATACAACAAAAACGAATGTAATCACAGAAACTGACACCAACCTGTTACGAGTCTTTCACAATTGATGGAAATTGGAAACATTTCAATTTAACTAGGCTGCAATATGTTGCACCATAGCATTTTGACATTATGTATAATTAATTTCATACCAGAGATGAGGTGTAGCATCAGAAATCTCCCCATCAGGTCTTATAATTTTTAACAAGAGTAATGAAACTAATACACTATTTTCATTGATAAGGAAAGACAAAGGCTGCTAGGCAACTAATAACATATTAAAACTTAAGATACTCATGTACTTACAGAGTACGATGGAGTTTAATAGTTCATGCATAAACGAAGAGATTCTGGTCAGTACTGTATTTAACATCTAGGTCCTTAGTGCTGGTGAAAGGTGAAATGATGTATTGAGCAGCGCCAAAAGAGATTCTGGTCAGTACTGTATTTAACATCTAGATCCTTAGTGCTGGTGGAAGGTGAAATGATGTATTGAGCAGCGCCCGAATGAAGGGGCGGGGAAACCGGAGATTGCTGAGAAAACCCGCCGACCAGCGGCATCGTCCAACGCAATTCCCACATGCGAAAAATCAAGGTATCTAATCCGGATCACCTTGGTGGAAGGCGAGTGCTCTAGCCACTACGCCAACCACAACTTCATCATACATGCATAAAAGGAAAAAACATAATGTGAGGGAGCATGATTTGTAACATTTACCAAACAAGTTGGCTTCCTCGGGCAAATAGTGGCAGGTGGAAATTGGTTAACCAAGTGGCGAACTAAAGTAGGTGACAGAATCAAAAATAGAAAAATGAGGTGTTATCGTTATCGAAGGTTGAGGCCTAGTGGTTGTCTGGATTTTTTATGAATTGGTGAGCTAGTTTCAATTGCCTTTATTCTGCATTACTGTTGGATTGAGGTAACGCTTTCATTACTCTGGTAGTACAGCAAGAGTCAAAGTCTAGATCATGGGATTCTGCAAGAGCTACAACTGGCTTGTCCAGCAAATCAAAATTTGTACCATCCCACAGTACTCATCTATTCTTCGCCCAAGGAAACTGACATGTTCGGCGAAACATCGCAAATCATACTCCCGTGCTTTGTGTGTCATCTTTCTATGTAACTATCAATCTGCATGGGCACTCTGCAAGTACTTGTGTGTCTTAAACTTTAATATGTAATACACCGTTCAGTTACTTGTCAGCCACGGTCTTCATGTGCACAACATCTATGTTCCAGAGCAGCCATAGTCTGTCTCATGTATGAATGAATTTATGGTTGTTGTTGGAAGTCCCGCTTACAAATGTTGCCATGGAAGCAGCATTGTTTCCTTCTGTCATAGGCAGATTCAGCGCAGACACAGCTGAATATTGAACTTTTCAGTACATAAATATTTTCCCTTGTAACAAAATTTTTCACATGACAGCCTTCAGAAATAGAATAAAGCATAATTCTAAAGTCAGACAGACCATAGTTGGAGTCCTCTACAACTAGAAAATGATGTCTACACAACTCTTGGAAACATTGATGAGGAGACTTTGACAAAGCAACAGCGAAGTAAAGCATCAAAACTAGCCTGACTTTAAAACACATTGGGGTGAGAAAAAACCCCTACTGCACCCTACCAGTGTCAACAAAATCTGAAAGAGGTATTCTGGGATTCGATCTTGACCAGTCACAGTGGTGGAGATTCAACAAAACCAACTATCATTTCCCCTCTCCTTCTTTATCCTTTAATAAGTTTTCATGTCTTTTTGGCAGTCATCTTTAATAGAGTTTTACATCATTTTACATCAGCACATTAAATTTATATTGATTTCAGGTTTCCAGTAGTGCCATTACATTTTACTCTGTATTGCTACTCAATTTCCCACAATCCTGAAGAAATTAATTTTGCCCAGGTGCACATAATGCTGTGTACTATCTGTATATGCAGTTAGCTTTAAATTGCATGCAATAATAACCATAAGGACACATTTATAAAGTATTTAAATAAAATGTTAACTGACATTATTGAAAATTATTTAATTTAAAGTAACCCTTTACAGATGTACATATTTTTATTAATACGTTACGAAAAAATAAACTGAACACAACAATAACAATGTCTCACTGAGCGTACAGAACAATAGTTTCAGTATTCATACAAAATTATAATATTCTGACATGTATATTCTTAAAATATATTATTACTTATTACACTAATAACAATATTAGCTGTATGTATACAATTCACAATTTGTATCAACTCAAAGAAAAATTTATATAATAACTAAACTAACTTTAAATACACTAAGATTCAGGGAACAAATAATTATTTAACTAATAAATTCCATTAGTCAACATTTTTGGTTGCTTTCAATTTTAAAGCCTAGTACACACAGTTATCTTCCTTAAACAAGGAGGTGAACATCTAAAGGTGAACAAACAGGTGTACACCTCCTTGTAGACAAGCCTCATGAATGTACTATATTTACAGTAGTACTTGCTTGATTGTGTTTATTTTTTAACAAAATTTGTAAATATGTGGACTTTAGTTTGGGGTTGTGACAATACAAGACTTCATTTTGTGTTCTACTCTCAAATAAACAATATCAGGATAAATTAACGTTTGTAAATGTCCAAATGAAAACATAAACAATTGCACAAGAAGGTGCATGAAAATTATAACCGTCTCTAAACAATATTAACTAGACAACTAGAATGTGTGTTCTTGCATGCACGCTACTTGCATACAAGCTGAATAATACACTATACAAGTCACCTTGAACAAGAAGGTACAACTTCTAGTTCACAACTAATAACCATGTGTACTAGGCTTAATAGTTGCTTGCAAGACATTTATGTAAACTCAGTGTTTGCATGTATCTGTGTATCTCTGTTACTGTTTGGAAATACAGTTACTTCCCAGGAAGGTGAAGAAACGCTTATCTGTAGACGCAACAATACGCTAGTCTTATTTTGTCACTAAAAAGAAAAGAATAGTGAACGTGGCTTAAAAATTGCATATTTCAGAACTACTGCATTCAAACTATTTAGGTACAGAAGAAATGTACATCCTGGCATCGGTATTTCAATCCGTTGGCTTTTGACATGAGCAGTGATATCATTAAGTTGCACATCTAAAGGCGGTTCAGGATAAAGTGAGCATTCAAAAGAGCCCTGCTTAAGTTATATTTTCAGTTAATTTGTATTTTTCCGCACTTAATGGCTAACGAAGGAAAGTGTCTAACCTCTCTGGACACCTCACTTGATGTTTGCAAGTGTTGACCAGTCAGTTCATTTATTAAGTAAAATACAATTATTACGTCAATTTCAGTTGATTTTGTTTCAGTATTGTTGTATTTAAATAGGAAAATACATGGAAATATTTTGCGTAATTTTGCTGCCAACCATACAAGCAATAAGGAAACTATAGTTAATGTTAATTTATATGCAGTAGCTGCTAGTGATATTTTTCAAATGTTAAATTTTTAGTGCTCACTTTATCCCAAATGTACTATAATTTGCACGTGATTATACCACAATGAGCACAATTGGGACCTGGAAGTGCATGGGCTGTACAGCTGACTCTTGTTTGCTCAGCCCTTGCCTCATCATCTCTAAGTGCAAGGCGCTCACCTCACGTATATAGATGGATCATATTTTATTTGGTGTCACATCCAAACTGGCCTTCACGCTAGCACGATGAGACCTAGCACTTTGATGGGATTGTGTGACGTACACTGGAAATATTTATTTTTCCAAATAATTCATCAAAAGCATTTGGTGCTGCCTATACACACAGCATATAGATTAGTCTTGTGCCTGCTCGGTCACTTTACTGAGCGGTCCGAACTAGTACAATCCGCATTACGTACTAGTTCGGTCTTCTAGTACTACTAGTTCAATTAGTACCCTAGGTTAAAGAGCAGCTGTGTATGTCGTAACGCGGACAATAACTCGAACGATTTGTACTAAACCACCGAGTATAGAGATTCAGGGTCATTAATTTAATTTTTTTAATCTTGCACATAATTAAAAAAAATTATCTTCAAAAGTTCTGCGCAGAAAACATGTTTCCAATTTTTCACCAGAAATATTTTACAATTATTTTGTAAGACATTAATATTTTCCTATCACCTAACTTCAGGCACACAGCATTTTCATGCGCCACTGTTATTATTTCTTACAAAAATATTTATATTATTCAAGCCTAGATTCATTATAGTGTACAAATACATCTCAGTTCGTTCGATGGAATTGTTTGTGATTTTCCAATAGTTTTGATACAGTACCATTCGTAAGGTCGTGACAGTTCCGATAGAACAATTCCAGTTCAATCAACAATAGTTTCGAGAATGAAAAACAACGGAAAATTATACAATTATAACGATTCTGTGAAATATTTCCCCTCATTACAGAGTAGGATGAATTTAGAATAAATTATTAACACAACAATGAACAACAGTCAACGACAGAAATCAAAATGTTATTAACTTAAATTTTTTAGCTTAGATTTATTAACACAGATATTTTTACATGAAATCAGTTAACTTAAATTATCTGTTTGAACTGCTTCTTAATTATTCTTTCTTGGGACTTCGCAGCAAGCATATCTAAGTACTTTTTAAAATTATTTTACTATGAGTTTTTGGCATAAAAACATGCACGTAGTGTTATACTGTTTTGCATTCGAATAAAAGCAACAATAACTCTCCTGTACTTAAGTTTTGCTTTGCTTCACAACACATTTCATAATTATCCAACACTTTTAAAAATACTTATGATTACAAAATATGAATTAGAAGGCTCCTTTAAATTAAAATTGAATCGATGGTAAAACACATAAATTCTTTCAATCCTTCCGTGTGATACTTTATAAAGTAAAATTAATTAATAAGAAGGAATGGCACACAAAAAATTCAATAGCATACAATTATGTTATACTCAGTCATATAAAAGAACGAAAGTAATACAGTAATACACTGTAAAAAAAAGACCATAACACTTGCTTTTAGTTGTTCTCTGCATCAGCATAGATTTGTGAACACTCATGATTATAAAAAATAAATAAGAACGCTCCTTAAAACTGAAGTGTACACAGCAAAACAGTACTTAAGTTTTTTACAACACTTAACATTGTCGGTTTATTCCTATTTACATAGTCTAGCTATATGCACTATTTACATGTTGCTATGCAAGAAAAGCAGTTTTGACACTTTGTTCGGTTTCAGTAGTGTTCTGCGTGCATTTAAGACTTGTCCGGCACTTGAAAACACTCTTTCGCAGGGTACTGATGTAGCTTGTATACAGAATCTTTTCAGTGTTAATTGGTACAGATGGGGGTATATGTTTGTTCTACTGTTCCACCACTGCAAATGATCTTCTAAACGATTTAAATATTCTTCATTGAGATATTTATCTACCTCTCGAATCCCGGCAGCAACAGGATTTTCTGGTTTCATAAATTGCGACATTTCTACATCGAAGTCATTCCAAATGCTATTTTTTGTTGTTTGAGAGTGATTCTGTGATGGTGTCATAGGTACAGTTACATCATCATTCTGAACAATTAACTGAATATCACTCACTCTTTGTTTTAAACTTTTTACAGCTTAATTGTAGGCGTCTGGTGTTCTGAAGCCTTTCTTCTTGAAGCTTGGGTCCAACAATAAACAGTCAGCATACAACTGATTTTGTTCAAGAGGATGAAATCGTGACTTGATTTCAGACAGTAAAGTCTCTAACAAAGTCGTGATTTCTTGGGTTTTCTGAGGCACTGAGAGACATTTTACTACATGTTTGTAAATCAGCTGGGTGAAAATTAAAACTTTTGACAAAGTCACATTTTTTTCTGAACTAATTTCACAGGTAACTTCAAAAAACAGCTGAAGAATCGGAATAACTTTTGCAACAATGTCCCAATCTTGAGACTGCATTGAAAGCTCGTTCTTTAACAATGCTAAAGTACTAATTACAGCATCTTTTGTTTTCAAAATACGCTCTAACATTATAAAGCAGGAGTTCCATCTGGTTTTGCATTCCTGCTTGAGTTTCAGGCAGGGTAGACCCATTTGCTTTTGTATTTAATTCAGTTTGACTAAACCTGAACTACTTTTTTTGAAATATTCAACTATGGATTTTACTTTGTTGACAATTTCCGAAATTTTTTCCAAAGCTGCTTGAACAGCAAGGTTAAGGGAGTGAGCAAAACAACCTACAGATTTCCACTGCCCTAATCTCACAGCTGCCAATATGTTGGCAGCATTTTCGCTTACAATGCAAACTACTTTGTTTGTGATTTGCCAATCCTGGATTATTTGTGTTAAGAAAGCCATTAAGTTTGCACTTGTGTGTCTTTTGTTGTACTCAATGCATCCAAGAGAAGGAACATAGCTTAAGCTTTGCGTCCTTAGTATCGATAAAATGAGCTGTGACAGCTACATAATTTTGATTAGTGGAAACTGTCCACGAATCTGTAGTTAAGGATACAGCATGTGCTTCCTTCAAAATTTGTTGTACTTTATGAGAAATTTCAAGATGTGTTTGTGGCAACAATGTGTTTGTCAAAGTTTTCCTCGTAGGAAGCTTGTAGCCGGGGCAAGCAGAGACCATTTCGATCAATTTCCTAAACTCAGGTTCTTCAACAATACAAAATGCATGATGGCCTTTAGCTACCATGGAAATCACTTGTTTATCAATTTGTTCGACTTTGCGTGCTTGAGGTGGTCCGGGAAAATAACTTGAAATGGGTATGTTTGAGCAGTGTGGTTGTGGGGTAGTCGGTTCAGTATGGGAATAATTAGGTATAGCTGAGCTAATTGAGGGTACAGCTAGCCATGCTGGGTCGTCTACATCATCTTCTGGCAGTGTTCTTGTTGTAAAATTAGTTGATTGCCTCTCAATGGACACTGACACTGTTGGATGCTTATTTTTCATATGACGACCTAAATTTCCTAGTGAGCCACTTTTAATGCTCAGAAATAAAGCACAATAACTACACCGAGCACGGTTTCTCTCCTCGTCCTCACTGAAGTGATTCCAAATGTTACTTCTTTTAGATCTTATTGGGGCCATAATTGTATTTGGTCGAATGTGATTAGTATGTATGCAAGTATAACAAAACTTTAAAACACTGTTTATTGAAAATTCCTTTTAAAGAAAGATGATAGTAAGTAAAGACTAGTTAAAAACTAAAATTCATAAAATGTTTCTTTTTCAGACAGCCGCACAGCTGTGGTAATTTAACACTGAAATAAATTTACCACAACAATCAGGAGAAATTATAAATGTCATTGCACCAAAAACTATGAAAATGAATGCCAAAAAGAAGCATATTTTACTGAACTGTACTTTCATTCTGGCTACTATTTAAAAACTGAATATTTCATACACATCTACATTTTTATTACGTCTGCAGTTTAATGCAAAAACTAACTAACTTAATTACTGTCTGCTACATTCGCCTGACTCGTCATAAGTCACTCTTCATGGCCGGACTCGTTCCACACCTTGCCGTGCTTCGTTCGCCACATTGTCTCGTTCAGTCGTACACAGACTGAAGGAACTAGGGAACTAGTACGGCATAGCAGTACACTTCGCTTTTGTTTCGTTTCCACCCTATCCGTAACACAACAAAGGATACAAGACCTTGAATACCGAGAGTGATAAGGATGGCAAGGGGGGATCTATATGCGAAGTGAAAGAAGCGAGAACCTAGGACAGAGAAGGAGAAACTGTTGCCCATAAAGAACAACAGCTGAGAAGCGCGCATGTGCACTGCACGACTGTGAATAGCGCAGATGCGCAGTGCCACTGCGCCGCTAGTAGAGAGAGACAGGCAACCGAAAGTATCCTGTCTGTAAAATGTACGATTAAGACGGACAGAGTGTACTATTAAGCTGAGTGTCTTGGAATAGTTCGTACTAGCACAGCAGAAGGAATGTATTCTTAACAATACGTAGTACATGTACTACACAAGACTAATATAGATATCAAAACACAGTATTATAATTTTTTGTATTAAGGTACTTACGTCACATAGCAGGGGGTAGGATGTGAAATTGAAACCCTGACATCTTTGTTTCAATCAAAATCCTACATAAACATTATGGAAAAATACCTCAATTCACAGAACAATGAAACATGCTGTAACGATGACCAAAGTGTACATTGTATTCAGTAGAATGATGTATCACTTAAAACGAGACTTAGTTCATACTTGTAAGTGAACAAAACACATCACTTGTCCAGTTTGCAACAAAAACACAATTGTAACAAGTCAGACGACAAAAGTAAACAAACGAAAATTTATTTTTTCATGGTCGGAAACAGAGAAACATTTGCACAGAAAGCATGTCAGATGGACAAAAACCAAAATCTCAGTTCTATTACTGGACTGTTTTCTGCCATTGGAACTGCCAAAACTATGTTGTTTAGACTGTGACTGGAAACATGCAAGCGTCTGTTGAAAAACTTGATGTAAATGTATATTTGTGTCAAATGTATTCAGCAGACACATAATTTAAAAAAAAATGTGAATTTACTTTTGAATCATTCTTAAGGCCACGTCACAGAATAAATTATCTACAGAAGTGACATAGCAAACATTTTTTATTGATGTTATTGAATAAGCTCTCAGGAAGCACAGAAAAGTAAACAAAGCCATGTTCAATTTTATACATTGGTTTACGTAACCACTTGTACTGCTAGAGATACAGTGATAAGTTTGTGTGTTAATTTAACATTTATACCTGGTAAGATAGACTTAGGAAAGCTTTTCAAAGTCGTTTTCATACCAGCTCTTGGGGAGATAAGGAAGGTAAACGGAGACACACAAAATTTGACACATTATTAGTTTATATAGCTGTTTGTATTGCCAGAATTACTGTAATTTGTTTAAATCTTAATTGAATAATTAGAAACAGTAAATGTAACATTTCATACGTTAATTTTCTTCAAAATTTCAGTTTCAAATAATTGCCACGTTAAGTAAACAGCTCCAAAACCCTGACAACCCGAACAAAAAATAATTTTAACAAGAAAAAAAAAAAAAACAAAAAAAAAAATTTTGTTACGCTTATTTATTATGCAATCATGTGCAGAAGACAAAATATTAGTCTATGGTTAAAACCACAATCTTAGAATTAAAGGTCTGGGCTCCAATTAAAAATTGCCACCTGCTATTTGCACCGGCGCAGCGCAACACAGTGGAGAGCAAGTTAAACGAATCCTCTATGGTATAATTCCAATGCAGCTCAACCATACGCAACACAGGTGCAAATTTTGTGTTGCACCCATAAAAAGTGATATTTAATCGGTCCCCTAGACACTAGCTACCAATGCTATTGAGTTGACCCCTTTATGACTGAAAGTGCCACTAGCAATGAAGTGTTCTTTTAATAATGCAATATAGCATCGTACTAGCAGTGATCCTAGCAGCTCCGACATGAGCGTGATCCTTATAGATCCATTTGCGCAACGTTAAAACAATACCAGAGTGCCAGTGATACCAATCAGTCATGAGGGTCAATTTTAAACTCCCAAGTGTCCTCTATGGCCGTAGTTAAAAACATTGTTATACATGGCAGGCCCTTGTGAATGGGATAGGGGAAACAAATCCTTAACCGAAGAGTGAAGAAATCTTTCCTTCTCCGAAGGTCAACTTATGAAACAAAAAATAAATGTTATAATTTAATAATAACAAATTCAAGTGATGCATCCATACAAATACATGTCGTTAACAAATAAGTTATATTTGGTATATTGAAAAGTTAACTGTAGTAATGACAATTATATTACGAACATATATTACTAAAAATTAAAAATGTGTTAAACTGCACATTCTGATCACTTAAAGAGAAGGGAATTGTACCCAACTTCAGGTGTCTTCTGCTAAAATAAGGTTCTCCTTGTTTAACGTGAGAGTTTGGACTATCTTATTACATGCTCCCTGGTACATGGAATATGATTGTTACAGGAATGGGTCAGTAAGTGCAAACATCCATTATACTTGAGCATTAAATCAAGTGATTATAAAGAGTAACTATTGACATATAAAAATTAGAAGAAAGAATAACTGCTATGTTTGGCAAAGCCATTATGCCGCTGAAAAAAAAAAAAAGCCCACACATACACACACAAACACAAAAAACACACACATATATATCTACATACATACTAGCAATCTGCAATCTTCCGCAACTTTGCTCGCGAGTATTGTTCATAACTAGAGACTGTGAAATTTTGTGAATTGAATGACCTGCATGTTAGAATCAAATATCATATGCATAATCAAGTCCCGACCATTTGTCCACTAGAACAGCAGACAATGAACTAATAGACAGGGTGTATGCATAGGATATTTGATTCTAACATGCAGGTCATTGGAATAACAAAATTTAACCACCTCTATTCATAACTAATAATATTTACTTTAATTGAAAAACCTCTTTGTACACCAGATTGGTACTCCAGTCATCAAGTGTTAGAATGAAAAAGATGATATTTGAGCTTCTCTGCAGCATGATAAGTAGCTATAGCTGTCCATGCGAAAAGCAGTCTTAAGTTTGTACCTGCCACTAACAAAGACTTCATCTGAGCCTTATTTACAGCGCTGCAAAGTTGACGTTGTGGGGCAGTTATAAACTATTAAATGTAAGGGGTTAATTGAATGAAAAACGCGTCTGATTTACCCTGTGCACAACCAATGGTGACGGTGCTCTTAATTACATATTTTCAAAATATTCACTTGAAGTTTAATGCCATTAGAAAGTTTTGACGGGAAAAGGTTTCGCGGAAAATTATTTGGTGCCCCAACCCTGAGGTTAGTGAGATGATACATGTGAGCTGATGTCAAGGAACCTAAGTGTAAAGTGAACTACATAATCCATTTTACCCCTTTTAAATGACAAGATGCAAATTGCACCAATTCGATCTGCCTTGCAGTTTTGTGTGTCATAATTGAACGTTCACATGCAGTTTTTAACAGAATTTGAGCCCAAATCTTCCCGGAATGTAGACCTCAGCTACAAATAACTGTGTCACATAACGTCGAAATAATTAATAAAAACAAATTTAATTTAAATATAAAATATTCATGTCCTGGGCTCATGGAGGTTGTAGAACACCATGTCTCAATAAGTTACTGTAGAGTGAAACACCTGTATAATTTATTTCTCGCTGGTCGTACCTGCTTTTCGGATTGTCTGTCTTGAAAATTTACAAACGTAGTTTTATTCTCAATAATCAAGTTATCTTATAAAGTAAAACAATTTACATATAATTTTTAAAATACTTATGTAAGCATCACTCTGACGTGAACATCTCAATATCTCTACTGGTTAGATAGATATCATGGGTTTATGGAAAACAAATTTTTTTGCTTTTTCACTCTTTTGGGCATCGACATTTGTATACGTACACAACTGAAGTGCAAATTACAACGGTGGCCCATTCAGCAGAATAAAAATTGATTATTCATTAAAAAACACATACGACCCCTACACAGTACTGAGAGTTAGAATTTCGAAAAAACTTCAAATCATTTTGCGAACATTTCAGTAATCATCATCCTGAAGCAAAAATTAACTGTATATCTCGACGGGTTTGATAGATATCTAGGAATTACCTAAAACACGTTACATGTCTTTTCACCTCCTAAGAGCGTGATATTCAGAAAACTCTTGAATCACGTTTTAGAATACTTTAGTGGTGTCTCGCGGATGTGAAAAACACAACCATAGCCTGCTGGGCTCAAGATATATGAAAATTAATTAAAAACACATTTCACCACTTTCCACCCCTTTTCACCTCCTTAGGTGACAAATTTTGAAAACTCATGAAATTAATTTTCAGGTATTTGAGTAAGCATCAATCTTAAACAGAAATCACGTCGCTATACAAAAAATCAATGTGGTCTATATATACATTGATTGTGAAAACACATATTACCCTTTCTTTATCTCTTTGGGGCCGAATTTGGAAAATAGGCTATATTTTTATTGTATTTTTATTGTATTTAGATGTTTACATAAGCATCAATCAAAAGCGAAGAGCACTTCAACATCTCAATTTTTCGACAGATATAGAGGAATAATCGAAAACACATTTAATGTATTTTCACCCCCTTAATTATCAAATTTCGAAACATACAACATCAGTTTGATGTATGGCACATAGCAAAAACTTTCAGTAAAAAGTTGAAGGCTGCTTCAAGAGGTTGCGAAAAAATTTTGTATTGGAAAAATAGTCTTCTAAACCATTTATGGTTGTCGTCAGACTCTTACAACAGAAACAAAAAGGAATCGATTGAGAAATTTACTTCAATTTTAAATCACGTATACAATATCATGAGCATGAGTGGGGTAGAAATGGTATCTTCCTTAAATATGAACATGGAGAACTGGATGAACGTAAAGATTGGTTTACACAAGGTTCACATAATTTCCCCGTACAGAGGAAAATAGTTATGGACAAGCAACTTCTGACAGACTTGAAAGTACTAATAAATTTTGCAACACTAGTAATTTGGAGTCCCATCATAATATGTGTCTAAAATATACACCTAAATGAAATCATTTTTCTTACAATGGGATGATTACCAGATCAATTCTAGCCATTTTGGATCATAATAATAATGTACATTGAGAGTGTAGTGGTTACAAATTACAGTATTCTAAGGCAATAAAACAATGGGTAAGAAAGAAGTCTAACGTAGGTAAAAGTAAATGGTGATGTGGAGAAATACAAGTATCTGTTGTAGAAGTGCAATGGGCCAGACATTGCAGAGTTTTGAAGACAAATATCATGTGAGTGTTCAAAAAAATATTGTGTGTGTGCCACGTCCTAGTGCGTCTTTCTGAGCAGACAAACATGCAGTGCAATTCTGCAAGCAAACTTACTCTACATCCCTGAACAAGTGACAGACCACTAGGGCGAAAAATCACCAAACAAGGTAGACATTATTCCCGTTTTTAATACATTTAAAATTATTAATTTTTGCTTCTTTTAAAACCATTTCCATTTCAAAACTGTACATTTATCACTTTACAATGAAGAGAAACAGAGTCAAGTGAAATATTTGAAATGAAACATTAATACAGTATAACTTACAACTATGTAATGTTCTTGTAGTAAGAATTTGATTCAACGTTTCTGCTTTGAGTATAATTTTCTGATGGTAATCGAAATACTCAAAATTACCTTACAAATAACTTTTGAAACCAGCATAGTTATTGCTGGGATTTGGAAACGTTTGCCGAATTTTTGTAACAGTGCAGGCTGGAATTACTTTCCTGACTTTTTTCCAAGTGCATTTTCCAGCCATTCACTCTGTAAACAAACTGTTTGTAAGCAACATGCCTCCACATGCTGTGGTGGTACTGATAGTTTATAATTCATTTGAAAAAATGTGCAACACACGCCCACATTTTGCTCTCGGCCTAACATCTGCTGATAGAACACCTTTTAAACATAGGGTAAGTTTGTAGAAACGAAAGAGGTGAAGTTCCTGGTTTCGTCATCCCTACATCGCAACTGCAGTTACCATGGTTTGCGGAACCACCAAAACTGTTGGAGAGAAATAAAAGGGTATAGTTAATTAACCGCGATGGCTATCGCAATACTTCCACTTCGCCCTCATAGTGCCGTGCACTTTCTTTACTCTACTCAGCAAAACACGCCCTACCAACAGACTGACTGTAAGAAAACTGGGGCGAGGAACTCGTTCTCGCCAGCCACCAAGATGGCGGGCGGGAACTAGTCCCTTACTATCAAACATCCGAGAACTCTCAATTCACCAAGGCCAAAGCAAACAAAATTTCACTTTAAAATCTGTGAAAACTAAAGTTGATAAAAAAAATGTATCATTATTTTTGTTAAGCAAATATTTCAATTAAAATTGAGATATACATTTAATTAAATTCCCGCTGTCAGCGGAGTGATGCATTAACTTGGAGAGCAGTCAGTTTCAAAATACGTCATTGCGACTCCCCGAAAAACCCCACATTCCTAAGCCTTTGTTCATCCTCTCCCAGCACCAGCGTGTTGCACCCCTAGTGTCTCGGTTGAGGCTGTTAACTACAAGTAAATCTTATAACACGAATAAAACTTCAGCCTGCAAAATTACCAAGAAAATTCAAGGGAGAAAAAAGTTGGCAAATTGAATAAGGATGAAAATGACACCCGACAAGTGATGCTAAATTCAAATGATTTTGCCCTTAAATTAACTGTCTCCAAGTTTACTCTGAACTAAAATAAGTTATTCAAAGTCATACAAGTAAATTTACATGATTAAATGCACACTTTCCCTCAAACAAACTACAGCTTTAATCTCCTCTAACAAATCTTAGGTTAATCTAGTTATCTGGCTGCCACGCATAAATCATTTATGTAAAGAATATTCAAAATTACATAAATTGCATTTACAAATAGTTGAAGTCCCCTATAAACATGTGGTTTAATGCTTTAGGTGGAGATCTCTTGTAGTAACAGTCCTTCCTTGAATGTTTCAGGCAGTTGCACAAATGCGACCTTCCATTGGTCGAAAATGACATATTAAAAAATATATAAAAAGGAATATTACTTTTGAAGCACTATTTCACACACACTGAACAAGGTGAAAACTAGCTCCTTTTATGCAGAAAGCCGGGCAACAACTACACACTGTGGCTATAATCGTGCCCATCTTTCACTTGCACATTAATAACTGAATGGTAACCAACAAAATCGTGGTCTTGACAGACTGGCAGCGTTTAAATGCAAACTGACACGTCTTCTGGGGTTTTAAGTATAAAATATATATATATATATATATATATATTGTTGCGTGCCATGTTCCTGGAGGCCAGTGGTCGGCGGCTGTTTCGTAACACCTTGAGGGCTGGCCGATGACTCAAAGCCCGGGTGGCTCATAGTGGGAAAACCGCCGAACCTACGTCATAGATACCTGTCCCAAATGCGTCTTAACCCTTCGAGGGCGGCTGACGTGACTACAAGCATGTCCGAAACATGATGA
>PNEQ01063783.1:0-27984 GCA_003012365.1 Medauroidea extradentata | reverse complement strand
ATCTGAAGCAGAAATCGTTGAAACATATTCCAAAGTCTGTGTAAATATATGTTGAAAGAGTTAAACCGTTTAGAATGCTGCGTAAGAAGGCGGCAACCAGTGAAATCGAACGTAGCTCCGTCGCTAGCGCGCCGCGAGCAGAATTCAAGCCGGTTGCGGGTGGGTAGGCAGCCCACTTGCCAGTTCTGTGTTGAATCGATACACACTGTACTTTATTACACCTAAGCTGAAAACTACAGGAATGATAGAATTTATTTACTCCCGAGTTGCCCATTATTTTATTTTGGCCTTTATAATGTTAGAAATGAAGCGTGTACACAACTACCGTAAAGATGGATTCACAACCGCCACTTAGCGTACGCGCGTACGTACGTTTGAAAATAGAAACACAGAGTGTGCATGCTAGCATTCACATCCTCGCGTAGCGTGCATACGTACGTAGTAGAGTTGATCAACTTTCTACTCCGTACGTACTTACGCACGCTAAGTGGTGGTTGTGAATGCAACATTTGCAAGCGTAAGACTCAAATAAATATTAATTTTCATTGAGAAATAATTTATCTCGTTGTCATAGGTTATTTAATTTGCTTCGAATAATAAAAATAAAATACGATTTTTACTACCGACATTTTGTTAAGACATAAACAATTTCCGTGCATATTTAGATAAATGTTGTTGTGAATCCAACCTGTAATAATTCACGTGTGTACGTGTGTTCGTACGTACGTTAAGTGTGGTTGTGAATCCGGCTTAACTGAGCCGAAAGTTGTGTATTCGATCTTGCTACTACCGTCGGGTGGCTTCAGGAAACCAGGGGCCGTATATGGCTCATAGCGTGTTGCTAACCACTAATGTACTACGGAGGAGAAACACGGGGTGGCATGATGGATTATGGGGTAGAATGGTTGGCTGTTTTAAACCTGGGGAAGAAGGGGAGGGGGCGGTGGATAAGGCACTTTGTTTACGTGCGGTGATCAGGGGTTGCGTTTTGCCGAACAGGGCGAAGGGGGCCGGGAAGGGTTGATGTGGTTTATTACAGCTCAGTTTTCCGAAACGCGGCTCGCGACGAATGTGCGCGCGGTGTTGCCAGATACCAGCAGAAATTCCTGGTACAAGCCGCTCTGAGAAATCTATCACGCTGAATGAATTTCGGTTGCTCCAGCAAATATGTCAACCAAACACGATGAATGAAAACAAAGTTCGGTTCCGCGATCCCAGAATTTTCTGGCAACACTGTTAAGTTCGAGTTCCCCCTTACATGCCGCACGTTCGTGCACAGTATCTTTAGTCACGTGACAAAAGTCGGGGTAAAGCGTCGTTAATCCCCTCGTGAGCAGTGGGCTATATTTGCAGTTGCATTATACATACATATATACATATACATACACACATATACATACACACAAACATACGAAGTTTCTTTTTCAACCTCCGATCGGCTGTAATAAAAAAATGGGAATTGATTAGGAAATTATTTTAATATCAAAAGAAACTTACGTCTTTACACTATTTTTCCATATAATCACCGTGCAGACTGAGGCATTCGTCGTACCTATACACCGGCTTGCCGATACCCTCCTTACAGTCCGGATTTGTCACTGAGTGACTTCCACATTTTCCCCACGTTGAACAAGTAGCTTGGAGGACGACGCTTCAACGCCCATGATGAACTGCAGGACTCTGTTAAAACGTGGCTGAATAGGCAGGAGGCATCATTCTTTGCAGAGGGTATCGGCAAGCTGGTGCATCCGTACGTCAAATGCCTCAATGTGCACGGTGATTATGTGGAAAAATAGTGTAACGATGCAAGTTTCTTTTGACATTAAAATCATTTCCTAATTCATTTTTTTATTACAGCCAATCTGAGGTT
The DNA here is from genome assembly GCA_003012365.1 of Medauroidea extradentata. NCBI lineage: Eukaryota > Metazoa > Arthropoda > Insecta > Phasmatodea > Phasmatidae > Medauroidea > Medauroidea extradentata. The sequence continues at coordinate 26,114 of PNEQ01063783.1, read as the reverse complement.
AAAAAAAACCCTCGTAAATATTAATTGGTACCTGAAAAATTCGCGTTTTCTTTTGAACACAAGCAAGAATTCAAACTACTATCTATAAGTTCTTGTCACTTTCTCAATTGGCATTTGCTTTATTTGACTCCTCCAGGAGAGCGTTGAGCCTATAATAATGAAGCAAGTAAATGAAGGCCTTGTGTTGTTTCACAGTGTCAACGAGCAGCTAATGAAAGGTTACTATCTACTTGAGTACACATATATTCTTGGAGGCTAGCCTATATGTCGGTGAATCCACGAATTTTTCCCGTCTCTTGTATTAACGTACGTATAGACTAGAGACGGGAAAAATGCGCGGATTCACTGACATGTAGGCTAGCCTCCAAGAATATATGTGTATTCAAGCAGACATTATCTGCTCACTGGCTGCTCTATGACTAGAGCCAGTGATTTTGAACTGAATTCTGCAACAATTTAATTCAATGACTTATGTGCACGTCTGTTTTTCTGCTACATGGCCAGTGATTGGGGAGTTTTTAACTTTAGCCGTCTCGGGGTCCTACCCGCAAATCACGGACGTGTGGTGTCGCGGTAACATTGTTCTGGTTGGTGCAGTCAAATGAGCCACGCCTCTGCCCTATTATATTCCGCCAATAACCACGAACCAGAGTTGCAGGTGTGCACATACGGCATTTAAACAAGTTGTTGTAGAATTATGTTCATCAAAAATTACTGGCTCTATCGATGACGCAGTGATATGGGCCTGCATTTAGTAGCTTCTGTACTATTGTTTAAGCGACTTCCAGGAAGTGTCAAGTAAGTCACGGGCCAATTGCGAAAGTGGCACGAACATACAGTTGCTGGAATTATAGCTTGGGGCGAAAAGAAAACGCGAATTTTTCACGTCTCTAGTAAAGACACACACGGTGAGTTACTATATGCTAACCCGGCGGGAGTGAATTCCCGAGGTTAAATAAATAGGGAAACAATAATACAACAGTGAACCTATTGTGACGTATGACGAAGTTATTCGTTCTCAGTAGGATATGTATAATTGGGCAGCAAAATTTGTCATACGTAATTGTTCGTATACGTGATACTGGTGTAGTGCAGCCAACTGCAGAAAATTATGGTTACGTACATTTTGCAGATACATTCCAGGTCAGGTTAAACGCCAATTATGTATACTTCATTGTCATGTCTGTGACTTGCTGGCGGCTGTTAGGAAACGCGTTTGACTACTGCAAGCCAGTAGTAAATAAGGAAATAATGCTAAGTGCTATCGCTTGCTACCTGCTTGTACGGTTATAAGCCAATACATAATCAATTGTGGTCAGTGGGTGTATAGGACTGACAAGTCTAGGCTGCTGCCAGATGAATACGAGAAATTGACGTACCTCTAATTATGGTACAAAAATAACACCCTTTCCTTTTTCTTTGAAAGAACTGTGCAATGGGAGTGCATGATAGGATTTGGTTTCTTGAACATACTACATTGCGGTGTAGATATAGGTCAGAGAAAACTAAAGAGAATAGAAAAACATAAATAAGAAGGGTATACTTAAGAATACAGGATACATACATACACAACATAAAACTAGACAAGAAAAAAAATATATATAACAGAATCGCAGACACTGCCGAGGCAGACAACCCAGGTTTGTGGCTTGCTTTGGTAAACTAGCAAACAGATAAAATATATGAAACCACAAAATAAAACGCAGTATTTATCAGACACAAACAGAAAAAAATAAACATGCCACACAACGATGAGACGAAACAAAAATCAGAGAGTTTTGGCTGTGGTTAGGAAAACGTAGGTATTATGGTATTCTTTTGGAAACCATCTTGTCTAGGAAAATAGTTACGAACTATTTTTCGTTTTGACCTAAGATGTAAACTTTTGAGAACGGTACAATCTATATACACTTTGAGTTTTCAGTAAAATCTGGCAGTAAATTACAATTTATCTGAAAGGGGAAAAAAATGTATCAGGGTTTCGAAAAAATCTTACTGTATCTCGAACCACCTATAGGTATGGCAAGTGTGTGTATGCGTGCGTGTGTGTGTGCGCGTGTGCTGTTCCTGTACGTGTAAGCAACGAAGAAAAGCTTCGTCATTTCGACCTTCTTGTCATTGTTAAAGATTAAAAATATATATTACACTTGTTGTCTGTCCACAATTGACAGCTCATAAACATCGTATATACAGGATGATTTGGGAGGAAAGGGCAATATTCTAGGAGGTGATAGTACTGGTATTTATGATCAAAAAAGTTCATATTAACATGGGGTCAATATGTGACAGTTGTCGAGGTAATTCCGTTTGAATGAAAAACACTTCTAACCTGTCAAATAAATCAGATTGTTTTTCTTTACTTATTTTAATATTCTCCTTCCTCTGACAAGGATATTGTAATAAACGAGAAAATTGCATACTAACCAGATTTGTATTTTTATCATGTATTTTTCGAAAAATAAAACAAAATTTAATTTGTAACAATTTTTTTAATATGCCTATCTATAGTAAAAATAACAGGATTTACGAAACCTTTATTTTAATGTCGTGTCGTTCTTTGGTCCAGTGACATGATATCACAGTATATTCTGTTGACATGAATTAAAATACAAACAGAAATGGTGTGTTAGTCATAATGTTTTACAATCTCCTTGTCGCTGAAATGACAACATTAAAGCCAATAAAACCATAAGATAAATTTGACAGTTAACAGTGTTTTTCATTCAAACGAGGCTATCTCGACAACCGTCAGTCACATATTGACCCCATGTTCATATGAATTATTTTGATCATAAAGACCAGTGTTAGCTATCACGTCCTACAATATTGCTCTTTCCTTCAGACTCATCCTGTATGTATGCAAGTGCTGCTTCAAGTCGTACGATGACCAGCTTCGTATAGGACTATCTTAATGTAAGGGTGTTCAAGTGCGATAAAATCATAATTTTATATTGTTATGAAATAATGTTAGTTTTGTAGACGATACTTGTGAGTACATTTTACTCTTATGAAACAATTTTAGCTCGCATGGTTTTTTTTCTCATAACAGTGCGTCAAAGTCAAAATTTGCGTGTTCTGCTGCCAAGCAAATAGTGAAAATCCAAATCCCTTATGTTAGTGAAATAACATACTATGGGCTATGTATTAAAACATTTTACAAAATTCCGTGAACTGTTTTTGTATTTTTAAAAAATTGCTGAATTTGCTACTTTTTTCCCTGTACTTCTGCAAAATTTTTTAAAATAAAAATGTTACGTTGTGGGTTCTTTAATGTTTTATTGCATAACTCGTGGGATGTAAGTTCACAGTGAATTATTTTGTTTAAGTAGGTCAGTTGGTTTTCACTATATGCATGGCAGTGTAACAAGCAAATTTTGACTTTTGACACCCCGTTATGAGAAAGCTATGAGAGCTAAAATTGTTTCGTAAGAATAAAATGTACTCACGAGTATCGTCTACAAAACTAACAGTAATTCATAAAAATATAAAATTATGATTTTATCGCACTTGAACACCCTTAAGAGCTTGTTATCGAGTTATGCGGTGATTTCGAAAAAGAAATTCATTGCTACCTAATACTCGTATCAAAATTTCACCCCACAGTTTTTATATTTATTGTAGATGAATTTTTTTGTAGAAATGTACTGAACAGTTTTTTAGATTTCATCACCCAGGGTAACACGTTTTTTGTCGTGAAAATAAGCAAAAATGAAGGAAAATATTTTTTTTTTGTACACGAACGGTACGTTATTTTTAAAAACGCATCCACAGTATTGTGCATCGTGTGACTGCACATTGACTCAAATTTTTTCGAAGCTTTTGGTTAAAAAAAAAAAAAATTTGAGTTATGGTCACCAGTCTGAAAAAAAAAACTCGGGAACAAGCCCTTAAGAGGGGTACGTGTCTTAACGTCAGGACTAAGGGCTGTGCAAGGTGTAGAATAGCGAATAAGGTGCGTGGTGGTTATGGCGACTTGTATATAGCCACCGGTATTACAAACTATTCCTCGCGAACCGTAATCACCGTAAAGTAGCTGTTCAGAAGCCAATAAAAACGCAGTCCAACGAACAAGCACCCTGTTGCGTGTTTACGTCTCCCAACGAAGGTGTGATTAAGAGACCTTTCAGATAGCGCCAAAGATAACGCGAGGGCCGTCGTAAAGGTCCGGCGTTAATGGCGCGGTATACAAATATTTTCGTCACCTTGTTTTTTTTTATTTTTTATTTGCGCCAGATATTTGTTTTTCTTAATTTAAACACGAAATTTAACTAAAATTTGCACTTATGAAATAGTTTTATCTCTCATAGTTTTCGCGTAATGGCTTGTTAGTCCAAATCTGCATGTTTGCGTTGTAAGGACTTTACTTAAACCAACTGATATACCAAGCTGAAAAAAATCACAGTGCATGAAGAGATCGCAGGCTACAATTTCACGTACATAAAAACAAAGAATAAAAACTTTTTGTATTAAAATAAAAATGCTAAAATTAAAAATAAAAATGCTAAAATTTAAAATAATAATGCTGAAAATTAAAAGATTTTCTTATTACAAAAATATTTTATTTGGTGGTTAAGAATAGCTGAACTAATAGCATACAACATCGTTATTCATTGTGAATTTTTTCAGTTTGGTAAGCGAGTTGGTTTAAGTGTCGTCCTTAAAACGGAAACATGCACATTTTGGCTTTAACGAGCCATTATGCCAAAACTATGCGATAAAATTTTTTTTATAAATTATTGTGTGCAAAGCAAGAAAAAAATGTCTGGTACAAATATAAAAATATGTCGATGAAAATTGCCGTAGTGCGCCCTTAACGAAGTAAAATCCAATGTGCAGGATACGACCCGTGTGCTTAAGCGTGTTAAAGTTGGAAGACTTGGGAGTTTATTGTCTTCTTACAAAAAATAGTTTTCCCATAGTGGCATTTAAAATTCAAAATTTATTTGTTTTTACTTCATACACACCCGGAAGCCAATAAACATAGTGAAGTGAAGTAATTTACAGCGAAACTACATGCGACGGAATACAGCCATACCCATTACAATAATTGTTTAACTTTATAACAAATTACGAAATTTGGAATCAAAATAATAGTATTTTATTTTAGGTTTTATATATGCTTTTAGGCTTAGCCCGTGGTTTGTAGTTCCACGGTGAATTATTTCTATTCATTATGATTATTAGCTCTCGGGGTTTGTATGAAATAAAAGCGTGCAAATTTCGACTTTGCAATGTCATTATGGGAAAACTGGCAGAGCAATTTTTTTGTAAGAGGAAAATGTCCCAGGTATAACGTCTTCAGAACTAACACTATTTTATACAAATAAGGAAATTTGTTTTTTGTCCATTTGAATACCTTTAAGGGGCCATCGTACCAGCGCTTGAATCGCGTTGCAGAGTTGCAATTATTCATTTATTGACGAAACTATTAAAGACGCATTGTATTAGTGTATCTACGAAGAGAAAAAAAAAACATCAAAATGTGTCGTTATAGTTTCAAAAATTCGGCACGTTTATTTAAAACCTAATTTTCGGGCCCCTGTAATGGCAAAAAAAAAAAAGGGGGGGGGGGGTTTAAGTCTGCCGTACCTGTAAAAATAACAACCGGATTCGAAAAACACGACTATGGAAACAATCGTTAAATTTTGAACTATGCTGCCCACAAATAAAATAATGTGGTCACAGCTCAAGGTTCCTATCTACCTGTGCTTGAAACGCATTGCAACGAGTTACAAGTAATAATATTTGGAAGAAACATCTCAACCCGCATTAAGTTTGTACATCTGTGGAAAGAAAACTCATTTAAAACAATGTTTCTATCAGTTTAAAAATTAGGATCGCTTATTGGTAACACGATTTTCAAGACTCTCAAATTGCAAAAACGGCTTTTATAAACTGCTGTATCTAGGAAAATTCCAACCGGATTCGGAAAACACAATAATAGAAATAGACGGTGGAATTTCAACCATAGGTGTCGTCAGTAAAATAATTGTCACCGCTTAAAGTCCCATAGGGAAATGAATAATAGTGCAGCTCTGCGCACCAGTTGCTGGGTTTGCGTGTAGAGGCGATAATGCATTACATACGCCGACCGACGTCACTCTTAACGCTCCTAAAGTTTTGTGCCTCACATACACCAACACAGCCTGCCTAGATGAGGACCTTAAGGCACGCGTGGCTGCTCGTAGGAAAGAGTCGTTTGGTTACACGACTCGGCCGTAAAAAGTGCCATTTTGACGACCGCCTGTATCACCATCGTGCGAAGAGGAACAACACGGAGTCGCGCGTTTGCGGTCGCCTCGTAACGACTCGAGCCTGGCAGTTTCTCGACGCTCCAGAGTTACGACCGTGTAAATGTTGAGTTGGCTTGCCCAGTTAGACGTGGTCAAACTGGACTGAAAGTGTTTGTACGCCGGAGGGGTGTTGACAAAGGAAAAGTGTTTTTTTAGTGATGCAAAACCTGCTTGACTGATATTTGGTTCTCTGTATGCTGCAAAGAGTAAAATATTTGAAACGAAAATGATAAAATTCTATAGATAGAGGCACTGGAAAATCGCGAACATGTTTAAAATAGTCTCCAATAAACTGTATTACATTAACCGTGACACGTGTGAACAGTTTCGGGACAAATCACACATGCTGTGTGTTCAAGCTGTACAGTTATAATTGGGGCTGTTGTAGAGAGAAACAATGCTAAAAACAAACGATATCCAATGTTGATACAAAACATTCAGTGTTATATACATCACGTTGGAGTCTAGCAAACAATCAACTGTTCCCGCGATTTTCCAGTGTGTGTACTTACAGAGATGAAGGTTAATCGCGAGAAAACTTGACGGTTTGCTGGATTTCAACACACATTTAGCTTACCAGAAGATAACTGGCTTTAGCTTGTCCTTGGAGCAGTTACCCTATTTGACTGAGCCAGTGAGCATCTCGATATTGTAATATTTGATGCCTGCTATTTGTATTGTGTCATAAGTATTTCACTGAATCATATATGTTGCAAGAAGCTAAAACGTTTTCAAGGGTATGCTGGCACAAAACATTTTCGCGAGATGCCATCATCTCTACCTATATGTTTAGTTTTAAAAAAACGAATCAAAAGTGTCCTTTAAAACGCAGGCTTTTATCTTAGGAAAATGCTCATCTAAATTGTCTTGTAGATACCTGAGCGCTTGTTTCGTACGTCATCGCAATTGTAATGCTTCGAAATCTGATCAAAATCCGTATTTTACCACATGTATTTCTAAACTTTACGTTAGCCCGTCATAATTGACGTAGAACGTAACGAACGTCGGATACGTCGACGACTTTCTGATGAATATCCTAGTCATCTTTCCTTACTCACTCGCCATTTCTGCAATGCAAATTCCTCGCATTTTTCGTATATAGACAATAGAGGATTGAGACTGCCATCGGCCGTAGTACATATTTTAACGCGTTAATTTTTCAACTCGTTAGTTTTTACCGTCTTGCCAGTCATCCTTTAACAGTTGAAATACGTGCGCCTCAACCTTCTTGACTTGATCGTTGACATCACTACAGAAAAGAGACGAAGCGAAGTGCCTTCTAGTAGTCGTCAGACTTCATTGGGCGGAATTTTGGAGTCATCATGTCAAGTATTATTAACGGCTAAATATGAGTGGTGAAAGGCTATAGGAGGGGAATAAGGTAATTTTGTTTGGTTGTGTTACTTCCTACTTTGGTTTCAAAGCGCATTATGGCCCGGAGGATTCACAAGACTCTCTGGTGGTCACCCAATGTAATAAAAAAAAAGGCATGGCGCTTATGTAGTGTATGCGGTATGACGTAGCCTACCAGTATTTGATCTTTGAAAGCGTTTTGCAGTGGAAGCGCATGACTGGATTTAGTTTCGTGGACATACTCCATTGCGATATAGATGACTTTCAAGAATACTTAACATAACAGATGCTTTAGTCAACAGGATCCAAGACAACATAAAATTCCAAAAAAATTGATTCGGGTCATATGAAAGAAGGACTACCAAATAAGAAAATAAAAATAATACAACCACTGCAGACAACCCGAGTTTGAGGCAGGCTTTGTCAAAGGGACAGACAGAAAAAGAAATATGAACCATAAAATAAAAATACGACACAACGATGAGATGAAACAAAACACAGTAGTTTTCCATACATAAGGACGACGTTTCGTGAACGGGAATTTTGTTCGCGTCATCGGACAGAGACACAAAGGGTGCAAGATTGTTTTCAGTGCGTAACAATGCTTTCTTGGCCGCAGTTTTCAGGGTATTAAAAATCTGCCCAACAAATCGTTTATCGATGTGCACGGCATCGAGATGAATAAAAATGTCAGTAGTGGCGTACTGTATATGTAGCTTCAACACGTACCGAGACTCATCGAATATTACTTAACATGTAAAACCCTATGTTTTGATCCCGCCGTGGCTCTGAGGTAGGCAGCGCCCTTAAGGATGTTCAAGTGCGATAAAATCATAATTATGTATTTATATGAAATATCGATAGTTTTGTAGACGATACTTGTGAATACAGTTTCCTCTTACTAAACAATTTTAGCTCTCATATAATCTTCTCATAACGGGGCGTCAGAGTCAAAATTTATATGTTCTGCTGCCATTCAAATAGTGAAAACCAATCAATCTACTTAAAACGAAATAATTCACAGTGAATTTACATCCCATTTGCTATGTAATAAAACATTTAAAAACCCACAATACCATATTTTGAATTTTTGGAAAAAATCACAAAAGTACAAGAAAAATTTACAAAATTCAACATTTATTAAAAAATATAAACCTATTTCGCGGGATGTTTCTTAATGTTTTATCACGTAGGCCATGGCATGTTATTTCACTGTGAAATATTTCACTCACATAAGTCAACTGGTTTTCACTATTTGCATGGCAGCAGAACATACAAATACGTTACTTTGACGCACCGTTTTGAGAAAATTATGCGAGCTAAAATTTAAACTGCACTCACAAGTATCGTCTACAAAACTAACCATATTTAATATAAAAAAAAGTAATGATTTTATTGCATTTGAAAAGGAGTGTTTGAAAATTTTATTGTATTTTCGGTTCTTGAGCCGTGACATTTATTCAAATTGTATTGTCAAAATTTCCTCTTCGACAAAGCATAGGGTAGGCTCGGTAAACTTCTTGACATAAATTGTACTGGATTCTTTCATTAATTTGTCATTAATAATTGCAATAGAATTATACGTTAACTTTTAAGAGTTCTCTTGCAATGATTCTGCTTGACCAACTAATGAAGGATTTCATTATTATTTATGTCAAGCAGTTTCCCGAGAATATATCATATACTTTGTCGATGAGAAATTTTTTATAATAAAATTTGAAGGAATGTTATGGCTCGAAAACTGAAAATACAATAAAATTTTCTAACACCGCCCAATATAGGGGATCCAAGGCCGTGGTTGGCGCAGTGGCGATCCTAGCTCGATCCCCGGCGTGGGTCGGACCACACATTTTTGCATGTGCAGGGGTCGGAAAATTTCGCGGATTATTTTACCCGCATGCCAGAATCCATTGTCCCATGCATATTCAAGGGTATATTCGTTCAATGTGTGTTGTTCCAGTGAGTAGCAGCTAGTGGACAAATGGTCGGGGCTTGAGTATGCACAGGTCAGCGCATTCTATCATGTAGAGCATAAAATCCGCGAAATTTTCCGGTCCCAATATGTGTAGGAATAGTGCCGGATGACGCCGCTGGTCTGCGGGTTTTCCCGGGGATCTCCCATTTCCTCCGGGATTCGAACCCAGGACCTTACGCACCGCAGACTGGCGTCTCGCAGACTACTCTACGGAGGCCAGCTCTCAGCTTTGATACTGCGACATTTGGCTGAATTCGTCGACTCGCGTGATGCGCGCTCGCGACATTCCGTTGCTCGGCTACAGACGCACCAGCGTGCTTGAGACGAGCCTGTGACTGTCGCTATTGGGAGAGACAGCTCTTGTGCCCTTCTGAGAACCCTCCATGGCGGAGACAACTATTCCAATATAGCGAGCAGCTTGGATGTACGACACTCGTATCTAACCTGCGCTCCTGAGGTGGAGTTGTAAAAGTGGTCTAGGGGAAGGGGAGGGGGGGGGGGAGGTTCTCGCATGTATACAGGTTCGTTGATCACGTGTTGCTTAATTAAATGCGCCTCATACCACGTGCTTAAAATACGTTGCAGTCTGTTCGTAAATACGTTTCTTCTATTCCACATGTGCCCATTGTGTCAATGTTCGAAAATATTACGGAAGGGTAGTTTTAAAACGTCACGTCAATTAGAAAAATCATTTCGGAGCCCCTCAAAATTGCTGAAAACAGCTTTTTCAACCTGTTATATCGGGAAACTACTCGTGTAATTAATGTAAAACTACTCTAGAAAAACGCAATGAACTTGCTTAAGGGCGAGTACTAGACAATTTTATTGTATTTTCAGTTTTTGAGCCATAATATTTATTCTAAATGTATTATCAAACTTTTCTCTTCGACAAAGCATAGGATGTGTTCTCGGTAAACTGTTAGGCATAAACAATACTGGAATCTTTCATTAATTTGTCATGCAGAATCATTGCAAGAGAATTATAGGATAGCTTTTAAGAATTCTCTTGCAACGATTCTGCGTGACAAATTAATAAAATATTCCATAATTATTTATGTCGAGCAGTTTACCAAGAATATGTCCTATTCTTTGTCGAAGAAAAAATTTTGATAATACAATTTGAATAAATGTTATGACTCAAAAACTAAAAATATAATAAATTTGTCTAACACTCGCCCTTCAGGTAGGACTGTTAACCTGACTAAACTAAGCGGCTAAATAACATTAATTATAAATATATTTAACTTAATGATCTGCCTCATTTTGCGTCTTGAAAAATCAAACCGAGTTGTTTTATGTAATATAAATAGTGGCATAAAGTTCCTGAAGTAAGGCGTAAAGGTTTTTATAGTAAAGTACGTAAATTCATAACTTATTCATCTTCTCATCCAGTGTTTTTTGCCAATATGTTTACACAAAGCTAAACGACGGTCAGATTGTGTAGTTTCTTTTAACAACCATAATTATATACGATGGTTTATCGCGGGAAAACATTGCTGTTCGCTGGGTTACGACGCACGTGGAGCATGCCAGCAGATTACTGGCTTTCGCTTGTGTGTGGAGCTGTTACCCTATTTGACTGAGCCAATAATGATCCCGCTATTGTAATATGTGTTGCCTGTATTGGTCTGCAGACATCAGGCAATCATCAGGGCCACGAACTTCTTCGTTTCCGTGTCTTATGTGCTCATCTTTAGTTCTGCTTCATAGTCGGTGATTGGATGTTTTAACTGCCACTAGTCCAGGGTTTCTGCCTGCGAGTAACATACGTGTGGTGTTTCAGTAACCTTGTTGCGATTGTCACCGTCATTGGACGACTTGAAGTACACGCCCCCTGACGTCACACCGCAGGGGAAAAGTACCGTGGGAAACAAACCTTGTTTACAAACATGCTTATTTGTTAGTTGGTAATTGCAGAAAGGAAAAATGTTGCGCATTCATAGATTTGCACACAAAGGTAAAATATATTAGTTTCAATTCCATGGTTAAGATACGCAAATACATAAGATTAATGTTCATCTGAAAAAGCGGCAAATTCCAAACAAATAATAAATTTTCTTGACGTACATCTCATCCGGGACATGTGAAGCCAAACAGCTAAATGAAGGTTATGTTCGGCTGCGGTATCCATGGAGATAAGAATTGTATCCCACACCTGACTGAAGCTCCGCCTCTTTTCAAGTCGTCCATTGAGAGACGTCACTGCAGAGTTGCAGACGTGCATGTAAGGCACTAAAACAAACTGGAGCAATTTTTTTTCGATAAATGTTTATGGCCCTAGCAATCATATATGCTACAAGAAACTACGGCGTTTTCAAGTGTATGTTGGCACAAAACATTATCGCGATATACCATCTTTAGAGCCAGTGATTTTTGGTGAAAAGAATTCTGCAACAACTTGTTTCAATGCCTTACGTGCACACCTGCAACTCTGGTCCGTGGTTATTGGCAGAATATAATAGGGCAGAGGCGTGACTCATTTGACTGTACCAACCAGAACAATGTTACCGCGACACCACACGTCTGTGATTTGCTGATAGGACCCCGAGACGCCGAAAGTTAAAAACTTCCAATCACTGACCATGAAGCAGAGAAACAGGTGTTTACATAAGGCATTGAAACAAATTGTTGCAGAATTATTTTCACCAGAAATCACTGGCTCTATCAATCATCTCTAACCATAATACCTATTTTACTATACGACCGTCGCAATATCATTGCTAGAGACATGAAAAATTCGCGTTTTCTTTTAGTCCCAAGCTAGAATTTCAGCAACTCTTAATTTCGTGCCACTTTCGCAATTGGCCCGTGACTTATTTGACACTTCCTGGCAGTCTCTGAGCCAATAGTACAGAAGCAACTAAATGCAGGCTCATATCACTGCGTCATCGAGCAGCCAGTGAGCAGATAATGTCTGCTTGGATACACACATGTTCTTGGAGGCTAGCCTACATGGCAGTGAACACGCGAATTTTACCCGTCTCTAATCATTGCTTCTTGAAACTTTTAAGTGACCTGACCCCTTGATGCGCAACTTGCTACAGATTTCAACCCCCTTTCCTTCCCGTTCAGCGTAGTTGGGAGTAACGCTCGCTTGTCGCAGAAACAAGCATCAACCCCTATTCTTCTCCGCGCGAACCGATCCAATAAATCTGGCCCCCTGAGTTTGGGTAAAGGTGGCGTGGGCTATATTTCATCCGGCCGACTCGCAAAGAACACATTTTGGAACTTCTCTCTCGTCGCGACTTCCGCTTCTGCATTTCTGTTACATCCCTATCCTCCACAAACTTTTCGACTATTTCCCTCCTCCGCAGTTTCCTCTGACCCGCGCCTGCATTCTCTCTTTCTTCGCGCCTGTTCCACGAGGTGTTTTTACACGTTTGACATGAGTTTGTTTGCGTCCGTTGAGGAGGTGGCCGGACCGGGGGGGGGGGGGTTATATACACCACAAGAATCTTTGCTAAAGCCGACAAGTATACACTTGGTCCCGTATGTGTTCCTGTCTGCCGTTATTCGCATCAGTCATGCTGTTACGACCAGAGATTAGAGAAACCTACTGATGAAGCATAACGCATGTCTTAATGTGAGGGGTAAATGATGCCTTGAGACGTAAGGGGGGGAGCTCTTCCGCCGTGTAGGTAGGGCTAGGAATATTTCGCGAGTTCAACGACCAACATGCTAGAATCCATTATCCTGTGTATACCGAAGTCCTACTATTTTGTCCATTACCTGCTACTCATTCAGACAGCAGACAATGAACGAATAGACGGGGCTTTAGTATGCATAGGACATTGGATTCTAGCATCCATGTCATTGAACTCGCGAATTTTTCCTATCTCTAATTGGTAACTGGAAAAAGTTGTTTATTACCATGGCAACGGGTATAATGCGACTGTGGTTTGACCAAATATAACCTCATTTCTCAATACTGATTACTAGCGACACTGGAAAATCGCGAATATATTTATCATAGTCTCCAAAAAGCTTTAGTATCTCAATGGTGGCTTGTGTGAACAGTTTCTGGCAAATCGCACACGTTCTGTGTTAAAACTGTACAGTTCTAATCGTGTCTGTTGAAGACGCAGTGCTACCTTCAGTGTTATACATAGCGTGTTGGAGCCTATCAAACAATCAACTTTACCCGTGATTTACCAGTGTCTCTACTGATTACATATCGAAACAACTCCGCTATATCTGTACTTTCCCCTTATCTGTGGTTACGACCAATGCAGTACCCCTTGTATTGAAAGAACGCCTTGTATTGAAAGAAAAGTATTGTTGTAGTTACCATACTACTTTAATATAGGGACAGCAGTGCTGTCTGATTGTTACTACTATCTGGATTATTCTTTCAACAATATGTTCTGTAGAAGTAATATGTTTGTTGCTTTTGCAGAACATATTGTTGTATGAACAGACTGAACCGACAACCAAGTTGGATTGTTATCCTTATTTTAACAGCAGTATGGCAACTCCAACAATACTTTGCTTTCAGGGCAAGGCGGGCATGTTTCATGCTTGTGTTTGACCCAGGGGTACTGCATGGGTCATATTAGGGATGATCGTGAAAGTGTTTTGTGCCAACATACGCTTGAAAACACTGAAGATTTTTGCAACATGTATGATTGGCTTATATACGCCTGACACAACGTTGCTCTTTGTAGACCAATAACAGGTATCAAATATTACAATAGCGGGATTCTTACTGGCTCAGTCAAACGTGTAAGCGATATCCAGTAATCTTATGGTAAACGGAATATATGTTGAAACCCAGCAAAAGTCAAGTTTTCCCGCGATAAATGGTCGTCTCTAGTCATAACATGACAGATGCGAAAAACAGCAGAATTTGTATGACAATTTTTATTATATTCAGTATTTTATTGACAAATTCAATGAGGTTGCTATACACATCTTGGCGTAGCCCGTGACATTATTTTTAGTGTGAATTATTTTATTTGTTGTACGTCAGGTTGGTTTTCCTCGCTATTATAAAACCGTTTTTGGGAAGTTTTGAATTAGACATGCAATTTTACAAAAACTATGAAAGCTAAAAAACTTTAAATAACAAAAATACAGTCAAAATGTATCTCTACAAATAGATCTTGCACACACACGTACCGTACGGTGATCACTTTGGAGATCGCCTTGCGTAGAATAATAATTAAAATATACATGGCTTATTGTGGACTCGGAAGTAAACCTTTGAGTACAGTACATCTGTACCCGTTCATTGTTATTTACGATTAGCTGATAAGTTACAAAGAAAATAGGTAAAACAATGTTTTTGTTAGTTGTGACGTGACGAAAACTAGGGTTAAAATGAAAGTTTGGAAGTAAAGGTATTGTTTTAGTTATTAATATTTAAGTTAACATGTCATTTTTTACTATTTTATGGGCCGTTTTTAGACGATCTAAAACAAACTCCTAGGGTTTATCCAAATAAACTTTTTTAAAAATAATAGTAATTCTGGGACACACAGCGAATATATACTACTTTTTTTCGGATTTATTTTTTATTTAAATGTAATACTTGTAAAGACTGTTAAAATTGTAAATACTGTAGCCAGTATGAAGTACTGGGCTTGTCGCGCGACTGTATTAAAAGGTTGTAATTACGATAACTGTGATCACCGATATATGAAAGAATTTTGACTGGGATGTTTTAAAAAAAAATGTGGCTTACCTTGGTCAAAGTCTGACAAAAACATTTTTCATTTAGTACATGAAGTTTATCATTTTATTGAAATGATAAGGGACGCAAGAATTTTTAAAACCATGGTATAAATATGCAAGACTTGAAATTCTTAACAATTTAATGGTATGCGTATGTAAATTATAATTTTACGTAATTTGAATTCCTCAGTCGCCGTTTTAACTGTCGAGCACTATATACAGCCCTTGAACGTCTCTAGCTGTATAAGTTGACAACGAATATTACAACAAAATCAAGGCAGTTGGCTATAATTGACGTTAACAAGATACACCAATGCAATTGAGATCCCTACACAGCTCGCGCATGAAGTGCATCATTGCAACGTGTTAGAAAAGTTTTTTTTTAATGTAACTACTAAATGTGCGTTCGATATCGCCATCTACGCAAAGAAAACACGTTTAAAATTGTGCTTCTCAATTTTTGTTTTTTAGATATCGTGCTAAGAAAACATGATTTCGGGTCACCTCAAAATGTCCAAAAACAGTTTTTTAAGACTGCTGTCATGTACAAATTACTAACCAGAATCGTAAAACGAAAATATTAAATCTTGTGCTGCACTTTACTGTGCACTTTCCGTAATTAAAAATATGTCAACGCTTGAAGTCCCATAGGAAAAAGGTAACGTCCGAAACACCGCACGCCGTTTTCTCGTCCCGCGCATAAAGACGACACGGGTGTTGACGCACGAGTCGGTCTAGATCTTATCGCCTGTCTACGTACCTCAGACGTGGCATCTAGCGCCTGCTGTATAGGATTCTTAACAAATTGCGTTTTATTTTGTAGCGTGATTGTCACGTTTGTTACTGTTCCCAAACCTGAGTGTAGCCCCGGGTAGGGGAGGTAAGAACGCTAGTGTTTCGAGGTCAGAGTGTGGAAGCAGCGGAGGGGAATGTCTTGGGGGCCCTCCCTCCATGTACACTACATTCATATTGTAAGCGACCATCTGTAGTATGTCTAGGGCCCGGTAGTTTTCGCGAAAAGATTTTCGCCCCACTCTGTTTGTGTCTTACCTGTGCACCTGCAGCTCAATTTCGTCGCTATTGACAGTGTTTTTTTTTTGTGCATAGTTATTCATTTGACTGTTCCAATCAGTACACTGATAACTGCGACACAACACGTCCGTGATTTGCTGGTTTAACCTCCAAACGCTGGGTGTTACGGCATCCAATCACCGACCACGAAGCAGAGATGCAGGTGCGCACGTAAGGCACTGAAACAAAGTGCTGCAAAAAACTTTTCGCGAAAACTACCGGGCCCTAAGTATGTATAATAGGACTGTGCAACCCATGAAATTAAGGTTGGACAACAACTACACGCTGGTTGTCACTTTATGGCTGACGAGACTGTACGCACTGCTTGTCGCGACGGCCCGTGTACTTGCTCGCTATTGGCTGGTAGGGTGTAGCGGGTCGAAGGAGAGTAGGAGGGGGACGGCTGTAGTTCACATATTTTCCGAGGACACACTTAGGTTTGTCGAGCAGTACCAGTTTATAAGGGTATCGTTTCTTAGGGGAGAGATTATCTGCTTGTGCACTTCCTCGACAGGGAACTGCTGAATGCTAACATGGATGGACAGTAGCTCAGCAGCTTTGTTCTGCCAGGCGTTGGTAATTTGCCGGACTCGGAAATCAATCCCGTTGTTTACATTCTCTATCCGGTCCAACAAATTGTAAAGCGCTTCATCCCACCGTAATGACTGGACTGTGTTTGGTGGATTACAGACGTAACAAATTGTATCGAAAATGCAGTTTCACAAGGTAAACAATCAGCTGGGGAAGGGGAGAGGGACTGGCTTGCATCGTGTTTACTTTTTTTTGTGCTCCCTTGTGTTCAGTAACCTTTTTCCCCCCTTCTCTTTTTCCGGTAAAATGTGTGTCGGGTGCATGATGTAGCTCTAAATGACGTAGAAACACAATCAGTTCCGCTGATGTACTACTTCAAACGGCTTTAGACATTCGTTAAACAAACTATGTTAACCTGTGTTCACAAACCACTGTTCTTGTTGTTGATAGTAGGGTCAGCTGGCCTACTTATAAATACACGTTTGTACGTTACACTTTATGCATCATTACGAGCCTATAATTTGTTTAAAAAATTCTTGCTGTGATACTGAATGAAATACTATGGATACCCACCTCGAAATTATGTATTAACTAAAAAAAAAATGTATGTAAAAATATGCTTACCAAAATACTACGAAATTACACTCACGTGTAAAGGAAATTTACCACGCACGTACGTAGTAAAGAAACACAAGTAATTACACAGTTGTAGGAAGTACGTAATGTTTTGAGAAATACATTAACAAGTAAGAAACGATTTCTCACTGAGTAAGGTAAAATTCCTCGTCAGTGAAAATCTGATATTATGGACGCATTTGCACACATTTGTGTTGTTATTGCACATACTACACATAATTCATATAAATAAAATGTACAGTGGATGTTGAAATAGAAACGCGACACCCTATACTAGTAACTCAGTATGCTTAACGCTACACCACTGAGGATTTTCCAAGAATGTTGCTACTCAAAGACACATGTTACTCGTGTGCTTTCTCGATTCGCCTCGAAACTGCGCTAAGCATTTGTTAACTAAGTACACAGAAAAAACTCTGTGCATATCGTGTGATACGTTTTGTTTACGTATTATTGAAATGTCATTTCGTTGTATACGTATTCTACTCTACACCGCGGTAGTTTTGTGTTTCATGTAAATGAATCTTAACTTTAATATAAATTAGTGAATATTTTCTTCTACTTATCAGATAAATTTGCATTTTTTTTTCTCTCTCTTCAGTATTTGTCTTCTTGGGAAACCGAGATTGATATATGTAAATAGTTGAAAACAAGCTAAGGTAAGCTGTAGTCAACACCCTTAAAAATTAACAACAAATTCCAGGATGAATTGTCAGATCCTAACCAATAAACAGACAAAAATATTGTAAATACAAGTAATTAAACGAAATCATTAAGGAAAAGCAATGGAACACAGAAGCGAAGAAAAAACGCGATACTAGACAACACGGCTATGAATAGACAGAAAAACAAGGGAGATTTCCTTTGACGAGCATGTCGCGACATTTCGGGAGGCTGGTATCTGATCCCGTTTCTAGGCAGTCTAGAAACTTTGTCTTATCTTCCGTGTAGCGTGTAAGATTTCAGTTTCATTCGTGCACTTCTATCGTATTCGTTGGCGTGACAACGCTTTTAAAAATACTCGAAGGGGAGACATGAAGGAAGTTTGCCAGAACCGAGAAAAAATTTGAAAGAAAAAAATCAAATAGTTAAGACTTTATTTCGTTACACGATCTCCTCACTGAAACCAGCCGTTAAACTTATGCAGTGCCAGTAAAAGACTCTGCACTACTGATTTATGTAACGGAAATATATTGTAATATACTGAAGTTTATGCTTTGCAGTAACCAAATATTGAAATTAAAAAAATCTTCTCTGAATCGTTATCAGAACTAGCCTATTACATTTTACTGAGAGAATAAACGTTGTATAGTTACACACCAGCTTAAAAAAAAAAGATCAGTTAGTATTAACTAGGTAAGCACTCAAAATCGAATCGGTAGAAATTTCCAAGGGAATCGGTCGGAATTTCCTTGGTACGGGGTCGGCCAAGAATTCCGTCCCAGCGGGGAATCAGTTTAAAAAAATAAGAATCTGCTAATATTAATCCAGGATCGGTCAAAATAAACTAGTGGGTAGATTTAAAATGGGAACAGGTCAAAGTTAACTATAGAAGATCGGCTAAGAAAATAGGAATTGGTCAAAATTAGTTAGGAGATCAGTCAAAGTTAATGATATGAGACCTCAATACTCTTTGTTTTAATATCGTTTAGAGTTTTCTGCTGGCAAACACAAGGGTTAGAGATGGTATACCTATGGTAGGATATGATCAATAATAATGCCTCGCAGGCTTGCAAGTCGGGAAAGCGTGCTGGCCAATGTAGACGCTACATACCCTCCTCGTTCAGCATGCCGCCCAACAATCCAGCTCTGTGTAGACTAACCTCATCATTTACGAAATGGAACGACTCGCCCAATGACACCAGAATTAGACACGGCGTACCCCTCATTACTTTTTCCCTACCCCTAATTAAGGGCGCCGCTTACCTGCGCGTGAGAGGCTGTAAGGGCGACCTTGAAGCGCGCATCAAATGCCACGTCGCCTCAACGAGCCAAGCGCTGAACGAGCGAGCAAGTTTCCCGCTGAATGGTTTTTACTATGGGACAATCAACGGTGATCATATAATTTTATTGGTGGAAAGTCTGCAACTAAGTTCAGTGGAGGTAGCAATCTGAGTTTCACAAACATCCGGTTATTACATTTTGAAGTACGGAAGTCTGAAAATCCCGTTTTTAGCCATGTTGGAGGGCTTAAAAGTGTTTTTAATGAGCGTGGCGTCATAACAATGTGATTCCGACCTTGCCTGAAGTTTATTTTATTTTCGTACGTTGGCACAATGGACACGCGTGAAATAGCTTCGTAAAATAAAAATGTTTACGAACACACTGCAACGCATTTGAAGCGTGAGGTAGGCGGCCGCCTTAATTTTGACTGATCCCCATATTATTTTGTCCAGTTCAGCTCTGTTAAAATGAGGACAATAAGGATACGACGACATTTGTTATAATGGAAAGTGTTTATTTCCAAGTATTCTTTTATTGTGAAATAATGGGATATCATACAAAAAATGTAACAGATGTGTCCTAAATGTGCTCGGGAAACCTTGTAAATATGTTCGGGCGTTAGTGAAGTATTCACAAGTGAACTGCAAATGATCCACAGCTGAAATTATTGAAGATCGTGTTTAGTATGTTTAATGTTCCTGTCCTAATACACTGAATACGAGTTATTTTGTTTGCTGGTTTTCAAACGTGATTCTGAAATAAGATTGAGTTTGCAAAGCAACTAATTTGGTACAACCGATATTCATATAGTTTGTAGAGAAATGTCATATATTAGGTTCACCATCGATTTTCTTATTTTTAATATATTAAGGATGTTAATCAATTCTCCAGATAAAGCGACGCTATCGATAAATCGGTATCGGATAATATATTCTATAAAAAATGTAATCAGAAAAATATCTAAATATTGACAAGTAACTTAAACTAATATCGGAAATTCGAAATCGAATAATTTTATGTAATACATAACATAATCAACTTCGAAAAACTAAATAATCGATTCTCCTAATTTCGATATCGATAACGATATACCGAAAATATCAAATACCAACTCAGTTTAAAATTGATCATATCTAATAGCCATATTGTAGATTATAATAAGATCTATTCCGTACTAGAGAACTTAGGCATGTTTGTTTTCCAACTTTCTGAGAGGCCGGAAATGAGTAGGCTATTTGTAATACCAGTAGTTTTTCTGTCACATGCCCTACGTTTATGTCCATATGAAAATAATTTAAGCTAGCTTAAAATTCAAATACACGTCAGTTTTTGAACAGATATCAAAGGTTATTACTGGTAGCCAACACAAATATTGATGTAAAATTTATCCGAAAAGAATATAGGCCTACATTTTTAAAATGGTATTTCATGTTGTAACGAGTGCGAATTTTTTTTATTCAACACCAAAACTATTTGACCACAGCTTCATGCGAGTCGAAGGTGTCTTGTGCTGAAGACTGTAACTAGAGGGGAGGGGGGGAATTCGCGGGTTCATTAACCTGTAGGCTAGCCTGTAAGAGTATCTGTGAACTGAAGCAGACAAGCAGATGCTCATTAGCTGATTGTTCATATAGGTCTGCATTAGTTACATTTCCATTATTGACTCGGAGACTTCCAGGAGGATAGCAAATAATAAGCCAAAGGTTAATTGTGAAAGGGACATAAACTTACAGTTATTGTAATTTTAGCTTGTGCCCAAATAAAAACGCGAATTTGTCAGGTCTCTACTTATATGTATAGAAGACGGTTTATCGCGGGAAAACTTGACTGTTTGCTGGGTTTCAACATACGTTCAGCTTATGAAAAGACCACTAGCTTTCGCTTGTGGGTAGAGCAGTTGCCCTATTTGACTGCCTCAATGAGAATCCCGCTATTGTTACATGTGATGACTATTATTGGTCTGCAGACAGCTACGTTGTGTCAAATGTATATCACCAAATCATACACGTCACGAGAAACTACGGTGTTTTCAAGGGCATGTTGGCACAAAAAATTTTAGCGATATACCATCATTAGGGCCACGATTTTGTCGCGAAAAGATTTTTGCCAACACTTTGTTTCAGTGACTCACGTGCACATCGCCAGTTCTGTTTCAAGGTTATTGGCAGCGTGTCTATGTTCAGACACGTTTCTCATTTGACTGCACCAATCAGAATAATATTATTGTGAGTCGGTACGTCTATAATTTGCCATGGCATGTGAGGGTAAAATAATCCAATCACAGACGATGTAGCAGAGTTGCAGGTGTGCACATGACGCATCGAAACCAAATGTTGCAAAAATCTTATCGCCATAAAATCGTGGCTCTAACCATCATCTCTAAGGTATTTAAATTGTGTGCCTAATTTTGGCCTTAGAGCTATTTTGCTCGAATTCCTCAGCTCCGTTGATCAGCGCAGGAACCTGAAATATTAATGTAGGCTAGCATCAGTATTGCTAGGTCCACGGACATTTTAGAAGCAAGCGCCGGTTCACATTCGGGGATGGGCAACTTTTTATCAACTTGGACTGCTCCACACAAGGAATCTCTAATGCTGGGTTTTCTCGCGGGAGTTGCCCTAGCTTGCAATGTACTTCCATCCTGCCCCGTTGGGAACGGCAGAATTGTTTTTGCTCAACGTTCCAGCATCAGCAGTAGAAGCGATGGATCGAAAATACTTTCTGGATACGTAAGTGTGTTTGTCTCTCGAGGGATCTGCGCACGGAAACGGTATTTATGTACAGGACGCAAGACTTTCATTGGCGTGTGCACAGGGGTTGCAACTGCACCCCCCTCCCCCAGTAACACAGTAACACTTGTTCCGTGAAATACATAACATTAATTAAATCAGTACTTTGAGAAACGACGTAAGGTGCATTTTCTTCCTTAATGAATTGTGTTACAAATTTGTACAGTGGTAAATAACACGTATTATTAAACCACGTTAAGGGTCTTCACATGGTAAAAATGCATAATTTTCTGTTTGTACAACATAGTGTTCACCTTATCTACGTTATTTGTGAATACATTTTCCACTCGTTTTCAGATCTCCGAGTTTTCTCTTAACGGCATATCAAAGTCAGTAATTCCAAGTTACGGGAACGTAGGATTTACAAAAACCATGCGATTTACTGGAATGAAATAACTAACACTGAAATGAGATGTTATTCACCATGTGCTAAAAGATTTTAAAACAGACAACGAAATTCCTTTGTACTTGAAAAATAATCAGAAAATTTTACAATTTACTTTATTCATGGCAATTTTTTAAGAAGACTAAAGGACTTTGTTGTGTGTTCTTAAATATTTTAGCAAATGTTTCACAATATCTTATTTGAGTGTACATTATTTAATTCGAGCAAGTCACTTGGTTTTTGTTATTCTTATGTTCGCCATGACTTGCAAATACTCGCTTTGACATGCCGCTACGGGGAAACTATGAGTGTTAAATTTTGTTACTAGTGGGAAATGTAGTCATAAGTAACGTCTATAAAACGGACACAATGTTGTGCAAATATAAAATTACGGATTTTTGCCACGTGAACACACTTAAGCGTAATACGCGAGTGTAGAAAGGCACTGAACTATGAATTTATTTGAGAAACCACAAATTTCAATGATTACCTCTGTACAACAGTGTAAAACCCACAACTCATTTTTTAGATAATTTATTTATGTTTCTCAAATTACTGATTCAATTGTTTCAGTAACGTCAATTACTGCTTTTCTAGATTACAAAATTTTAGTTTGTGATTCATCCAAATTTAAGTACGTGTTTCAAGAGCCAACGAAAGTTAATTGTGATTAGTGGAAACAGAAGTTTTAAAATTTAGCCCTATCATTATTTTTTTTTAAATAAGCGCAGTGATTTTTCTTTTCAGGCTCCTCACTACGTAGGCTGTGTTTGTGTGTGTGAGGCAGAAATTCAGCAGGAGTTGTAAAGTGCCTCTGACCGGCATATGTAATGCATTATTAAAGACACGCAAAATTAGCGTTATTTCCTGACAGCTGACAAGACTCCAATTGATTATAGCCTCGTTCGACGTCTCCCGCTGGCCGATATTGTCGTGACTTGCCGCGGAGAATGCTTACACGGTAGAGAGGCCAATCTCTGTAAAGACGTAACACACGTAAATGACAACACACAAAAGTTCGTGGCCAATTGAATCGCAGATTATGCCATGTTATGTATAGGAAAGTGAAGTTCAGTCTGATACCAAATGATACGCGAATTTAGTATGTCTCTATGCATTACCGCCTCTCCGTGCAAGCTGCTCAGCTGTCATACAGTACTTTACTATTATCCTATTTTCCTATGGGACTTCAAGCGGTGACAAAATTATTTTATTTGTAGGTAGCGTAGTTTAAAGTGTAACCTTCGTTTCTATTCTTCTGTTTTTCGAATGCGGTTGTTCTTTTTCCAGATACGGAAGTGTCAATAACCTATTTTCGGCAATTTTGAAGGGCAAGAAAATATGGTTCTAATAAACATGGCGAATTTTTTAAACTACAGCGACGTAGATTGAAATGTGTTCTTTCCGTAGTTATACAAATATAACTCGAGTTGAATAGTTTCGTAAAAAAAAAAGTCGTAACTCGCTGCATCATATTTGCAGGGCAGATAGGGAGACCCTTTAAGGCATAATACATTTTAAATTGTTACAATTTCATACAGTTGTGTATTCATTGCTTAGTTAGGAAACTCTTTGAATAGCGCTGGACTGAAGCTTAAAGGTCCTAATTTCCTCCTTCCTTTAGTTTTATTGGCTTGGGTGTGTGCATATATACTTTATAAGACACTAACATCCATGCTCGCCTATGAAGACGTCTCCTTGTTCAAGACAATCTCATGTGGAATGTCCTGCAAGAATATAAAATGATGTTAGAAATCGGAAATAAAATACCATTCGAAAACAGATCACACGAGTACCTTACAAAAAATTAGCTCCTTGCAGGCGACTGTTTAAATGTCTGTTACACCTGAAGTTCAAATCGAAATAAAACAATTTTGTAGATGACGACTTTCTTCTACGCTAATTACTTTGTCTCAAGGTAGCACCACATTATTTATATCTTCAAACGCATCACAACAATTTCTATCTTGCAATGTTGCAATATATTCTATACAACTATGTGGAGCAAGAAATGGGCAAGAATGCAAGTACACCGTTTGAAAATCAGCAAAATCGAACTATCGTGTTGCCTATCTCTAACGAACAGTTAAATCCTACATTAATGTTCATTTGTATAAAGTTGCTGCCGCAAAGTTGTTGGCAGTTTTTAACAACATTCATTGTAACATTGAGCCATCTTGGTGTAAAGTCTTAACTATGCTGTTTAGATGTTTTTGACGCATGTGTTTCATAAAATAAGCATCAATTTGGATGAAGTGTAATAAAGCAGGCCTTGAAAATATTCTTCCGTATATCTTTTATAATGAAGGGTGAAGATCGTTAATGTCAGAATGTAAAGAAAAATGGTGTACTTGGATGTTTTTCTAGTATCAGAACATTACCACACAACAGCAAACGAAATGTGAAATTTTCCAGGAACTGTCGATAACCTCGCCCCTGGAGATTTTGGAAAAATATAGGCCTATATCTTCCGCAAAATTGTTCAGGTGCAGTGTTGCCAGGGTTTGTGATTTGTCCTATTTCGTGGAACTTATTAAATATAATAATTAAATATGAGACAAAGGGATTTTATATTGTAAATATTAATGTTATTCGACATTTATTCACAGCCTTATTTTATAAGCTAATATGAGCTTCATTGTATATGCTAAGTATTTTAGCGCTGTTGCGTATTTGCGGTATGTTTAAGTGTGTTTGCATGTGTATATATTTTTGTATGTTATTTAGAGGTTTTTCTTTTTTTTAACTCGTTGGTTGTTTTTCTTGCCGTACGGGTTCGTTCCAATGACTAGGAGCACAAGGCTCTGAAAACTTACAAATAAATAACCCATGCAGTACCTTGTACTAATTAACGGTCAATTTAAAAATTGATGATATCGCAAGACAATATTACGTTGTTTTTTTTTTTCAGCAGTGGATTTTTTTTTTGTGTGTGCTGAAATGAGACTTTTGTTTATGGAGCATGGGCTCTTTACTCCTTTAACACTGGCAACACTGTTCAGGTGTTCTCGGTACATATCACACCTTTATCAAAGTACTTTCGTACTGACAACATCACTGGCGGTGAAAACAGCAGAATTGTGTTGCGTGCCTTGTTTCCAAAACGCCCACGGGGGAAATGCTGCGCACGTACGTATGCAAATCGCGCGCGGTGGCCATAAATACTAAATGAACGCGTGCCACGAACGACAGAAAAAAAAAATCGTGCGAGGTGTTAAGGCCACCACCTATTTTTTTTTTTTTTTTAGTTATTATTATAATTCATTTCGGTTAATGCCCCGTGATTGGGTTCGAAAATCGCGTTTAATGAAATGCTCGCCCGCCGGAAGTGTGTTCGGTGGGTTGGCAGTACTGCGGCGGGACGGGGGAGGGGCAGGGGCGGAAACGGTCCGGTCGGACGCGGTCCAGTGACCACGCCTCACCCTACCGGAAGTTCCGGTTCGCCCATGTATATTTGAAAAAAA